>JAPMLY010002005.1:31753-55199 GCA_026401115.1 Tetraselmis chui
CAAATTGTTGTGTAATGTTTTCCAAGTTTTTAACGATGCCTGTTTTATGTATGCTTGTACCCGTAGCTTGTTCATAACGAATGTTTCCGGACGGTCTTGAAAGCAACCTTAGGCTGGCCACTAGAGGATTTAGCGACTGGGAGTCAGATTATGCCAAAGATGACAGCTTGTTTACATTTTGGATAAACAGGCACTAAAACACCTATTCAGAGGTGTTATTTCTATTCAGCGCTTGATCAGGGAAGGGTGGGTGGGTTGCGCGAGCCGAATGGGCGAGCGCAAAGGCAGAAGGTGGCTGCTACCAGCTAGAGGAGCTGCTTTATAGGTAAAGCAGGTGGGCGTCCGCCGCGGACAATTTACTGCGCTTGTGACGCTTTGTCTCCGCGCGTTGCCTTAGGCGGACTCAACATGGTACGTTTACTAACCGTTAAACCCCAATATTTTACCAAAATAATAATTTAGCGACTGGGAGTCAGATTATGCCATTGAGATAGACTGAAGGTCTGCATAGGCTACTAATCCGGGGGTTTGGCGACGAGCCACCCGAAAAATAGCCAGGCCGCCGGGGTTTCGCTCATGGTGGGGTCGATGTACTTGCCGGTGACGACGTCGCTGGTTTTCGACCAACCACCCATGTAGCGGATTTTGGTAAGGGGTGCGCCGATGCATGCGGCTGCGGACGCCGCGCCTTTACGTAGGCTATGCGATGTCCACTTGAATTGCGTGGGGGGTGCAGCGCCGATGGTGTTGCACGCCTCACGAATCCACTCGGTGATGGTACCGGCCGTCCACGTGTGTGGCTGGTCCTCGGGCGTGACGGCCCAAAAAGCAGTTGGTCCGAATCCAGTGCCGCGGATGTTGCAGTAACTGGTGCGTCCAGCGGTAAAGGCCTCCAGGAGGTCCGCGAGTAGCGGTACTGCAGTAATAGGGAGTTGCAGGAGCGGTTTATCGGCCGCGGTCCTACGTTGGTCTCCCTTTGCTTTTCGTACAAATAACAGTATGTTACCGCCCGTTCGGTCGACCGCGATGTCGTCCATGTGGCAACGTACTCCGGTTTCTGCGCGGCAAAAATAACAGTAGTTGGTGCAGACTGCGAGCATCGCGCGGAACGTCTTGATCTGTACGAGGTTGTCCGGATGCCAGGTGAGCGTGCGGTAGTGTCGATGGGCGAAGAGTAGCATCTGTTGTACGATGGGGGCTGGGAGCGGTACGCGAATGTCGGGGGCGGTGATGGGCTGCTGCTGCATGGCGAGCCCCCGACGTCCGTCCGTGAGAAGGGGTCCTAGCGCCACTGGCTCCTTCAGGTGGTCGCGAAAGAACTTATTTATGGCTGAGAAGTAGGGTTGGAGGCTGTTGGCTGCGATGGTTCCGGACCGGGCGAGCCAAGCTGTAAATCGAAGCATGTCGGCCGCGGTCGCCTCGAGGGGTGTGATAACTTCCTCGTTGCAGAAAACAGTAAAACGGCGCATACCGGTGCCATAGTTGTTGTAGGTGGTGGGGGCGAGGGAGCCGGTGAGAAGGTCGAGCACGAGGTCGCCCAAGTCGTCCGTGCCGACGAGTGTGCCGACATGGTTGCGCATCGAGGCGTGCCACGGTGCGTGGGCCGCAGGTTCGACGAGTCGGTATTTTACGGGTGCGGCTTGGTGGTCGGTGTCCGCGGATGTCCGGTCGTGCCGCGGTCTCGTCGAGGACGTCCGGGTGGTCGGTGTTGGGTGGAGTGTACCACGTGTTCGGTAGAGCCAAGACGGGGCGGTACGTGGAAAGCCGTGACGCTCCAGCCAGGCGGTCCGACGCCCTCGTATGCTCCGCGCTTGCCCGGAAAGAATAAATCTCGGGAGGGGGGGTATAGGATCTGTTCGTCGGAAAGTTCGCTTAGTAGTCGGTACCACTGTTTGGCGGGCCAATAAGGCGCGATGACTGTTGCTTCGGCCCCGGATTGGCGTAACTTCTGGACGAGGTCTGGGAGTAGCGTCCAAGGTGGGTTGCACCAGTTGGTCTCTGTTGTCCAGCGATTGTCGGGTAGATGGAGGCAGTCCACGGCTTCGGAGGTGGGGTCTCGCCAGCGGGCGTTGTAGCGGGGAAGCTGCGTATTGCCCTGCGTGGCAAACCTGTCGATGGAGTGGGGGCCCCACAGGGAATTCAGGTAAGTGAAGATGCGGGGGTTGAGTTGCCAGTCGTCCCGGTCGGTTTCGCGGCTCAGTCTGTCGGCCCAGACGTTGGCTGCGGAGCGAATATACCGCGCGCGGATGCTGATGTCGTTGGTGTCGATGAGTTCCCACAGTTTGCGCAGTTCGTCCATCATAGCTCGCGACCTCGAAGTTAGGTGACTGAGGACTGCCACCACTGCTTGGTTGTCCTCGTGCAGGAGGACTTTGCGGCCGCGCAGGAGGGGCAAGAAAGAAAGGACGGCGAGTCGCACGGCCTTTAATTCCTTCCAGGTGATGTGATGCTGCTGGTCTGTCGCTGCCCAGAAATCTCGGGCTTCCAACTGTTCGTTTAATACAGCTCCCCAGCCGTAACCTGAGCTGTCGCAATGCAGGTAGGCGGTCTCGATGGGGGAGAATATGGAGCGGCCGTTGTTGGCGGAGGGGACTTGCGTCCACCATTGGAGGTCTCGTCGCAACTGGTAGGTGAGTTTCACCCGGCCTCCCCATCCCGTGCGCGTAGCGAGGACGTCGTGTATTTCGCGGAGGTAGAATCGGGCTGCTGGAATGGCGAGGTACAGGTACTGTGCTTTTCCGGCGAGCACCGCGAGCTGCCGGGCAGGGAGCCATCGTGCGTCGCGCGTAGAGCGTTGTAGGAGGGTCCTGGCTAAGGTAGCGATGGCCTGTAGTTTCGAAACAGGGGCTCGGAACGTAGAGGTTGTGGTGTCGATTTGGAGGCCGAGGTGTTCGCAGATTTGCGTCGGCTCCCAATGGCCTTTCTTGGGGTTGCGTCCTAGCCCGAGGCGGTCGAGTAGGCACGCGACGCGGTCTCGGAGTTGTAACGCTGCGTCTCTGCTGTCCGCAAAAAATAGGAAGTCGTCCATGTACGGGAGTAATCGGACACCCCGCCATCGAGAGTTGCGTAGATAGCGACGGGACGGTGTAGGTCGTGTGGGCTGTTGTTGCGTAGCTAGACGGGGGTTGTGTACGGTGGGGTTGAGCAGTGGTTCGCGTAAGTGCCGGATAAAAACTTCGGTAAGCCTGCAAAAATAGTAACTGCTGCATTTCCAGCCCATCGGAAGCCCGGCGAGTCTGTACAGTGTTCCGCGATAATTTACCGTGAAGAAGTCTCTGTCCTCTTCCCGTATGCCCAGGGTGTAGTAGCCGTCTGCTAGGTCGAAAGACACCATCCAGTCGCCGGCCCGTGTCTCATTCTTGAGGTGCTTGAGTGTGTCGAAAGTTAGCTTGTGGTCCTTGCAGTACTTGTTCAGGGGGCGTAAGTCGATAATTAGTCGCCATTTGTTTGCGTCCGGTTTCGGGACTAAAAACATTCTGGAAACCCATCTGCTGCGCAGGCCAGGCTCCCAGGCGCCTGACTGCAGGAATCGGGGAAGCTCGGAGTCCATGAAGTCGAGTTGCTGTTTTGTTGCGTTCAGCATGGAGGTGCCGCTGTTGAAAGGTGGGGGTCGCCGGCCGCCAATGAAAGGTATGCGAACCCCGTGACGAATCCAACCTAGAACTTGTTCGCTCGCGCCTAATCGCTTCCACTCGGACGCTCTGTTCCGCACGCGGTGTCGCATGAAGTTGGAACGGTCGTTGCAGGACGTGGCGCGGCGGGTCACACCGTCAGGCGTTCTTGTCCGGGTTCTTGGTCTTCGTGTCTTTGGGGTCGGCGTTGTCTCTCGGTGGTGGCTTGGGCTTGGGTTGGGGTCGGGGGTTCGGTGTCGGTGTAGGCCGGTCGGGGGGGGGGGGGTCGGTCGGGAGTCTTGCGCGCGAAGGTAGCTCCCGCGGCGGCTTTGGCGCTAGCGAGTAATGAACACTCGAGGGTTTTGTCGATGAACGCTCGGTGTAGGTTGTCGTACTCGGAGGAGGCAACGTCCGGTCGCGGTTTGAGGAACCGCTCGTAGGCGAGTTCCGCGAAAACGCGGTCCGAATCGCTCGTCTCCCCTCCGCCCTTGGTGTGTCGGATGTGGGATATCCGCACACGGGCGGCCTCCTCGAGCGCGCTGTGGGTGTGGTTGCTTTGACGCAGTGTGACGACCGCCTCCGCGAATTCCGGTGAGTCCTGGGGATAATTTTGAATGTCTTCCAGAGCTGATAAGCTCGCCGTGTTAGCGCAGGCGGCGTAGGCGGCGTGACAAGCCGTGGCGCGGTATTCTTCGAGCGTGGCGTTGTGCCGGCGGGCGGAGAGGTGGCGGTAGGTGTCACAGGTGAGCTTCCAGATTTGTGGGCCGTTGAGATGTCGGGGGGGTAGCTCGAGGCCGGGGGCAATGTAGGGTCCCCATAGCTCTGTGTCGATGTGGTAGTCCTCATCTGGCAGGGCTGCTGGGGTTACCGTCGTCGCTGGGGCTGGGGTCAGGGGTCGCACGGTGGGGTCGATCGAGGGTAGCTCGGTCGGCAGCTGGGCGCTGCGGGCGTCGTGCTCCGCAATTCCACCCTTCGGCGTGTCGAATACGCCGACGGGACTGGCTAGCTGTGTGCTGACTTGCTTAGCTGCTGCTAGTTGAGTGATGATGGTCGAGCTAAGCGTAGCCGTTAGTTCGGTAAAGGCTTGCTGGAAACGGCCATTTAGTCGCTCCTCTGAAGCGGCCGCGTTAGCGAGTAAGCGTTGCTCATGTTCTTTGAATTCTATTTATGTAACAAATTCCGGCGCGTCGCGAATTTCGTCGTCGACTTGTCTGTCTGTAGCCATCGTATATTCGAGCAGGGTAAAGAGTCTCGGCCGTGGTAGACGCGGTCGAGGGTAAGCTGTCACCTTGCGCAGCTACGAGAGCTACGATGCCTGTTGCGCGAGCCGAATGGGCGAGCGCAAAGGCAGAAGGTGGCTGCTACCAGCTAGAGGAGCTGCTTTATAGGTAAAGCAGGTGGGCGTCCGCCGCGGACAATTTACTGCGCTTGTGACGCTTTGTCTCCGCGCGTTGCCTTAGGCGGACTCAACATGGTACGTTTACTAACCGTTAAACCCCAATATTTTACCAATATAAGAAATAGCGGAATAGCGATAGCGGTACGTATTACTATACAGTACCGAAACGTACTGACACGTCGGAATTATTAGTAATAAATAAATCGCGAAGCGATACGAGCTATAGGTCCAGGCAAATAATAGGAGGTATATTCGCGAATATACCTCCTATTCGGAATAGGAGGTATAGCGTTTTTCAAATAATATACACGACATACATGCGAAGGGAAATAACGAAATACAACCGGACCGCTATAGGTTTGAGTGACCGCTCTATAGGTTTGGGCTGGCTCACCGACTACAGGTACCCGTACAGCAACGAGGGATAACAGCAACGGGACAACGCAAAATCAGTGATGTGCCATCCTCTAGAAGAAGGAATCCTAGGACTATCGCAGGCGCCCCACATGTTCACCATGTAGTCGCTATCGCTATCATGGAATCCTGCGCGGCTTGTGCTGGAGTGAGCGGCGGAAGCTTTCGCTCGGCGCGCGATCTACCTGGACACGCGCATCAAATCTATCTCTTGTTGACTTGCCCTCTCGGTCAAACAAGAGGTAGATCGACGCCGAATTTATCGAAAATCTAGAAGCATACCTTTAGATACCTTTATAAAACAAGTTGCACCATCTGTGTGGCAGCAAGATTCTCGTCTACTCAACTTTTTCGAGAGCGACTTGCGGGGTAGCTCCTCCACGTAAGGTAGTTGGTAGTAGCGATCGTCGCTAGATGGTCCACACAAGTACTTAACTGTAGTTGGTCCCTATTCGCTATTCGTTTAGTAACGCGAAATAGCACCCATACATCCTAGGTCGGCTCGTGCTGACTGGACTGGCTTGAAATCGAGAAACGTACTATGACGTACTGTACCGTACAACAGCATGGTCACGTGTGCGCTATTTGGCTATTCCACTAGTGGCCGGCCTTACTTACTTAAGTCTTACTTACTTACTTACTTACTTGACACAACACTGGAGTCTTGGAGACAACCTTGCCCGTACTTTATACAACGCATCTATCGTTCATGTAATGGTACGGTTATTGGTGTGTATGCGCGGCGGATGATAAGCTCTATACATAGTAAGATTGATAAATATAGAAGTTTGCAAACCCTACCTACGTGTTAGGGGATAGAAGTCCCCACGGCTAGCTAGAGTCACCGTAAATAACGGCCCGTCACACCTCCAAGACAACGACTTTGTATTGGCGAAATGGCGCGACCAACCAACTAACAACCTCCATCAGCGGTCAGCTCTAGCTAGGCACTAGCTCGCAGCTGCCCGTAAGCATGTGCGATCCCCGAGCACGAACCCTATTTGCTTTCTCGCTCAACTCATCTAGGCTTCGCGGGAACGGCAATCTCGAGTCTCGTAGTCGAGCAGGGTGTCAATACTTGTTACTTCGTTTTGCTACGCAACCGTGCGTCACGACACTTCCCCTCATGTTACACCGAGTTTTGATATATTCATGTTAGATGGTGCATGTTCATGTTGCACCGCATTCCGGTATGCATTCTGTTGTCACAACGTCTCAAAACCTCGTCAAAGCTACACTATCTCATCTACGCGTCACATAACTAATTCAAACGGCATGCGCGGATATTATGGAGTAAACATTCGTTGCGTACCCTCGAGGCCATATGTATCACCCAACTACGTCCGCTCTCTAACCCGACTACACGGTTGAATAAGCAACATTCCGTTCCCGCTGCCATAACTAGTGCGCAAGAAGGTGGCTATACAGAAGCCCGAGTGCCGCCCTTATGAATTGTTGAACGACGATACCCCCGCTTATCATTAGCACCCCTCGCGCGCAGTCTACGACCCCAACGTCAATACTTAGATTACGAACAATACTCACACCGGGAGCATCTCCATCCCCCAACCGCGTAGGAGCGATAAAGTATGCAGCAAACTACATGCCCACGCCGCAGATATGGTGTTGGACGCACTGCGGTGTACTCCATCGCTTCCTACACCATACCACATGTTTTGCGCGCTCCATTGAACGAAGACGCCCACACGGGTTGAAGCGGTAGCCTCCTTCCGTTTCCATTTTTTCTTTCAGCGAAGCTGTGAGCCCAAACGGTGACGATCGACGTCTACGCACATCGATACCGCGGGGAGTTGGCCACACGTGCGGCCACAATCACACGATTGCCTACACCAGTTGCGGAATCGCCCACATGTACAAGCCCAACGGCCCAAAAGCTACGGCGGATTGACGCCCGCCAGCGGCGCAGCGGCGGCGGCCCATGAGGCCAGTGCGCTTACGGAGGGTTTTGGAAATCAAAATGTCCGTACCCTAGCACTGGAATCTCCCGCTCGGCTTGTACGATATGTTTTTCGCGACTGAATACTCGCAGATACTTTCCCGACAAGGGGGCGGGGGCGGCGTCCGCGACATATTTTTTGGCGGAGGGACGGACGGATCAACGGGGAGACGCGGGTGCTGGAGCTCGTGGTGGACAACCGGGAATCATCGCTAGGGCAAGGCTCTCGATAGTAGTCGTCCAACCATGTGAGTTTCGAGTCACCCATGGGTGAGAAGCTGCGTAGGACGGAGGAGGGTCGCATCCGGAGAAGCGACACGATATTGCGGAGGGGGTCCACATGATCGACAACCATTATAGAAACCCCGTACGGAGACTTTTTGAATAAATATTTCCGAACCCGATATCTTTTTGTGGAGCGGCGACTCAATCAGCGAGTTCGGCCTACCCCTCCCCTAGCTGGTACCCAATTATCGATATGTGACCTAAGGCACGGTGCCTAGAGTTATCGCAACAACGCTGTGCTTGTGGATGCGGCCCCATGACAACGTAAACCACCGGGGGGGGAGGGGGGGGGTAGGGGCGGACTTCGCACGATCAGATGGAAATCGGAAACAAACGGAGACGGACAAGGGGCAGAAGAAAATCTGGCGCGGAGGCAAGAGCGCTAGCTAGACTCCGTATGCAACTCTGGACTTTCTTTCTCCCTAGCCCCCGCTTGGAGGGGTAAGGCAGTCTAGGCTAGAAGGCGAGCTGCGACGGGAGGAGCAGCGATGTCTCGGACGGGGGAGCGCGCGAATCGGGACGGGACCGTCGACGACTAGTGCAAGGGGGTTTTTCGCTTGCCTTGCTTCCCCTATCTCCGGCACGACCGGAGTTGCACAAGAGCATAAATCAGGTAGGCCCGTCGCGACGAGCGCCATCTAATCAGCTTGACTAATCACCGCCCTCTTAAGAGCTAGAGTACGCCGCGCATCGTGTAGAATAAGGATAGATTAGTTTTCATACTAGTGTACATTAGTTATTGTCTACGAGCATGAATTTGAGTGTATTGTTACTACCATTGGAGAGGCTAGGGCTAGTGGTTTCATGGCTTATATCCTAAGATCAAAACGGTAGTCTAGGCATGATCAAAGGGCCACGAAGACAACAACCGTTACCTCGGTTATTGATGTAAACAATTTCATTCCATTTCAAACGGCGGATACTCGTCACGCCCACCCCACAACTATTATCGCGCCTTACCACTCTCCCGGCCCCAACACTCGCCTAGCAACGTTCTCCTAACACATCGACGAAATGTGCGGGCCGACAAGTAGTAGATACATGCTACGCGCTCCTCCTTAGCTCGTGTTGTAGCAACCGAACTCGCCATGGCGGAGCTCGGCAGCCCCGGCAAGACCTATCCCCTCTGGGCTCACCGCCCACGCGGCTCGGCTCATGGCGTCCCAAACCATCTACAACTGAATCGCACATCCCACGTCCGGGCACCGCGGCTCTGCCTGCCACAACGCCACGCCTCCCCTCAACACGTCCGCCCACTCAAGCACTGCACGCCTATGTATTTACGGTACTATCAAACGCGTTCCCTTAGGTAAATAGTTAAATTGGCAAATCTAGAGGGTTACAACCATGTCTGCCATGTGTACGGGATAGTAGCCCATGCCATTACTATCACCGTAATTAGCGGCGCGTCACGCCTCCAAGACAACGACCATGTATTGGGAGGATGGCCCAACCAACCAACTAGCAACCTACATCAGCGGTATTATCTAGCTAAGTACTATAGCGCAACTATTGTTTACATATCCCTCCGTAGGACTACTAATGGACACTTGTGTACGCTATACTCCGGGGGAGTCTTGGCCCTCCACCTATAGGTGTTCGCTATAGGTGTTCACCGCTCAGTCGCGATGCGATGCGATGGGTTCATATACACAATATGTTCCTATCGGGGACCGACTTTTGGCGGTACTTGGATAAGGCGTACACCTCCGTTCCGGGAAGCGGCGGTTCTATCCCCCTTCATGCCATTCCGTGTGTACATGGATTAACATGTTATGGGCCCTCCGCGTCTACGCGGGGTTTACTAGGGCACCGGCCGGAGTTTGTCCATTAAGGGGGAGTGTTTACATATCCCTCCGTAGGACTACTAATGGACACATGTGTACGCTAGACTCCGGGGGAGTCTTGGCCCTCCACCTATAGGTGCTCGCTATAGGTGTTCGCCGCTCAGTCGAGATGCGATGCGATGGGTTCATATACACAATATGTTCCTATCGGGTACCGACTTTTGGCGGTACTTGGATAAGGCGTACACCTCCGTTCCGGGAAGCGGCGGTTCTATCCCCCTTCATGCCATTCCGTGTGTACATGGATTAACAACTACCCTTAAGC
This sequence comes from Tetraselmis chui, assembly GCA_026401115.1. Lineage (NCBI taxonomy): Eukaryota > Viridiplantae > Chlorophyta > Chlorodendrophyceae > Chlorodendrales > Chlorodendraceae > Tetraselmis > Tetraselmis chui. The sequence goes on from JAPMLY010002005.1 coordinate 41,532, forward strand.
ATGTGCGATCCAGGAGCACTAGCACTATCTTCTTTCGCGCTCAACCCATCTAGGCTTCGCGCGAACCCACCCGCCACCCATCTTTAAGATTATGCGCTAATCTTCCCCCATGCCGAACCTATTGTGGTCTTTTGGCCTGTATGTAAGCAAACTTACATCTTTAGCAACCGTGCCCTCGGGTAAATTTGGAAGAATAATAAGAAAATAAAGCGTCAGTATTGCAGGCGGGTACGTGCGTGTAGCGGTAAAGGTGCTCAAAAATACCAATGTAAGAAGTACAAGAAAAATGCCAATGTTGTGCGGACGAACATAGTGCAGCTACGGCCACTTCCGACGGAACAACGGAATTCGCATGCTTCCGTTATTTCGCAGGAATAACTATCGAAATCGGCGGGAAGTCCTTTCCCCGTAACCCACCCCCCCCCCCTCTGGAGTTTCTAGTGCCTTTCTACGGGTAGGAGTGTTTGATTGTGCAACGAAATGACATTAGAATCGGACAATAAACATATGGCGGCATGGCCCCTTTTCTCTGCATTAGTAAGGGGATGTCCGGATAAGTCCCAGCTAATATATTGGATAGGATGGATTGGATTATTCACAGTTGGATACTTTTTTTCCTTCGGTGCTTTGGCTCTTTGTTTCGCTTCGCATGTGTCCAATTTCAAACACGTCCCGTCTAATTGTTGTACGATCACAGAGCACCCTGTCCTAGGCCTTATTGCAGAGCGCGCCTCTCATGTTCGGAAATATCTATGGCGTAATGAGGCTCCTTCATAGTGTCGTGGGTCTCGATGTTTGTCGACGGCATCGGGTGCCACTTTGTCGGATGAGCGCTCGACAATTGCTAGGCTTATATACAACATCTCCCGGTGCCCGTGTTCTTGGTATGTCTTCCACTCCACGATCGGGCTGTCCACGTGCTTGAAGGGTCCAATTGAAAAATGAAATTGAAGTTGTTTACAAGATGTACCGGGTGAAACATTATGTTATTTCTGGGCCCTCTCAACTTTGCCATCAAGGGAACTTACAAGCCGGGGCTAGACCGCTAGCGGGTGTGGTGGACTCTCCATAGGAATTTGCGTTTGTGTGTAAATTGATTGTGGGTCAGGAATATTGCGTTTCTTGTGGAACGAGAAAGCCGCCGCGTCCGAGGCGGCGCTAGCCCGGAGGACGCCTTGCTTGCTGGTTTGCGAAAGGGGGTGAATGGGTGTGCTGAATGCTCGATTTATCTGGGTTTGTTTTGAGGTTGGTATATATGTAGGGTGTGGACTCGCCTGGTGCATGAGGGATGACGATGTAGGGCGAGGTTCTTGTGCCTATAGATGCGCATGAATCGGTGTCGTAAGTTGTGTTAGGCGGAGTGTGTTCATCCGTTACTTGATTGGTCGGCTCGTCGGTGTGGTCGTTGCCGAGTGGAAGGTTCTGTGCTTTGATTTTACCGAGGTGGGTGCGGATACCGATGTGCAACGGGTGTGAATGGCGTGAATGATGGATTCGAGGGTTTCACGGTGGATGTGGTCTCAATAGGCGGAGGGGCAGCGCATGAAAATATGAGTAGTGATGAGGAGTAGTGAGCATGCGCTATCGGTGAGGAGGTGGGTGTGACCGAGTTGGAGGCCGACGTCGATGCCCGCTAGTTCAGCGCGGATAATGTTGTGGGAGGGGGGAGTCGAAGTCACCATAACTTTAATGTGGGTGTCCGTAGCAGGTTGGGTCGCGGAAGCTACGAGTGGGCAGAAGTTTCCCTGTTGGAGCCGTCACTGTATACTAGTTCTGCCATTTCCAAGCGAGACCACATGTCATGGGAGAGGAGGTTAGTTTCGTGCGCTCTACGGGAGAGTAAAAAATGGGCTGAGTGGGGTATGGGGATTAGTAGCAAATTTGATTGGATTTCGTGGAGTTGAAGGTATGGATTTGAAGGCTACGTCGTGGAGGCGGGTAAGGTCATTGGTTTGTCTGCGTTTGCACATGTCGTAACGTCACGTGTCGGGGCCTTGAGCTGTGCGGCATTTGTGAGTGGATGGCGAAGTGCGGGCACGTGCAACAAGTGGGTGGTGGGTTCGGGGTGCAGGGATTCATGGCATATAGAGCTGTTTGAGGGGGTGGGGACGGGCAGGCGTACCGGGGTGGGCATTGAGGAGATGAGGGTAAAGTAATTGTCATGTTGAAGTTAGATGTCCCATTCGGCTAGGCGTTATAGGACCCATTCCACCATGTTTTGGGTCTAGCCGTGTGTACGAGTCCGTATGCTTGGAGAAGATGCGGATAACATCGCATGTGGGGTATGGGGCGTGCGAGGGCGAGAGGTATTCGCGTCAATGTGGGTGATGTGAGGGATGTTGAAGCGCGCGGGAAGGTGAGGTGGACGGATGTTGGAGGAGATGGTGGGGGATCTGGCGTGGTAGGTGGGGAAGGAGGAAAGGGAACCATGAGGGGTGGACGATCGTAAGGCGTGTGGCATATTTCGAGGTGCGGCGGGGGATGTGGATGCGGTTGTGTATGGTGTCGAAGGTTTTGTGAGGACATTTGTTAAGAGGCGAACGGGGTTGAAGAGGGGGTCGTTTCTGGTCTCCTGGGTGGAGACGGTTTTGTATGGTTTGATGATGATGGAGGAGTCGAAGACGCGGAGGAGGAGTTGCGGCCGTATGTTGATGAACTTATTTCAAAGGGGGTGATGCGGGATAAGAGGGATACGTGTGAAATGGCGTGGTGAGAAGTCGCAGTATGCGCGCTATGTGGTGTCAGGGTCTGTGATGTGAGTGGCTTGGTCGCGGAGTGAGTAGAGGAGCATGGCGTCTTGTGGAGTGTAGTGGTCTCTGAGTGTGGTTGTGATGGGATTGGTGAGTGTGGGCGGGGGTTTGGTGGAACATAGTGCCGACGTCTCTTTGGGCTCGGACAAGGCATCGGAGGGAAGGTGGCGCGTGGTCACGGGACGTGATGGACTCCGCTGACCAGTTGTCGGGCAAGGTGGAGATGGTGTGTATGTATGACCGCGCCATGTTTCCGCGGTATCCGGGGGCGCTCATGAGTTTACGTAAGTTGCAGACCGTGAGCTGTGCTGAGTGTGCTTTAAGATATGGGAAGCCGTAGCCTAAGTTGGAGTTGGGGCGGTGGAGGGATGTGCGGGGGAGGCTACGTAACGATGAGATAGCGGAGTTGAGCGCTCTACATACTTGTCCATCGAGGGTGTCCGATTGCGAGTCGCTGAAGAGGCCGACTTGGAGGGTGGAGTGCTTGCCGATGAGGAGGCCGCGGTAAATCGGATCTGCGTGACTGTGTTAGTAGGGAGGTAGAGAGGGGGTTAACGAGGGCTGTGGTGGTGCGATTGAGGTCGTGCATGTACCCGGCGAAGGAGAGGGTGGTGTTAAGGTCGACTCCAAGGACTCGATTTTTTTTTGAGTAGCCGATGGTGGGAATGGGTAAGTTAGAGCCGTAAACAGAGACGTGTTGTTGTTAGAGGCGGGCGACGAGGAGGGAGCGGTTGGCTGGCAAGAGGGTGCTGCCCTTGATCCAAAGGGCTCTTTGTGATGCATAATTTCTGAACATTGACTGTGAGCATGCCATTCGATTCGCTGAACAGTTGGAGCTTTTGCAATTTGATAGACATGTTAGTGGGAGAGTCAGTGGAGAGGTTGAGGTCGTCGGCAAAGCCGTGTCCTGGGTAGGTTACCGTAAGTCCGTCGGGGTAGACGTTGGCCGTGAGGGCGCTCAAGCGGTAGCCCCGGCTGCCGACTGTGAGCCAGCGGAGGAAGGGTTCGAGTATGAGAGTGTCGAGAGAGCGGGGAAATCGTGTCGCCGTTACGGATGCCGCGGGTGATGTCGATAGAGGGGGTTGGGCCGTAGGGGCGTTGCAGTATGTGGTGAAGACGGTGTGGAGTCGTTCGCAAGTGTAAACAAAGGAGGGGCCATACCGAGATTGCGCATGTGTTGAACATGATGCGGAGGTCGGCTGCGTTGAAGGCACCTTTGAAGTCCGCGTACATAACGTGTACGTCTTTGTTGTAGGTTTTGGCGTCCTCAATCATCATGATGATGGATGCGAGGGAGACGTTTATGCTGCGGAGGAGGCGAAAGCCGTCTTGATGGTCGCTCAGGATGCCGCATGTCTCTGCGTGTTTGGAGCTTGCGTCTATGATGGGGGTTGTCAATAGTTTCAGAAGTTTATTCATGAGGGCAATTGGTCGGTAGTTGGCGAGGAGGGAGGGGTAGTACTTTTTGCGTAGTAGACCAGCGGTGTTGTAGCGCAAAGGAGGAGGTGTGTACTAGTTGTTGGGGCCGGCTGTGGTGACTAGAGAAGTGTGAGGAGATAGATCGCGGCCGGCGAAGGCACCGGCAGGGCCGGCCGACCGCCACTAAAAGGGAATAGAGTACCGCTAATAACATGACACTAAGTACTGGGATGACAAATAGCTACCTTGTACATAAGTACTAGGCAACGGCATGCTAGTGCTAACACCCCCCTCAAGGTAGCCGAGGTCTTGACGTCGTCCTAGCTTGCGTAGAGGAAGGTGCCATCTTGGTCGAAGGTGTAGTGCTTGTAGCGTGTGTCTCAGGGCGGATAGGTGTAGCGACATGCGCTCACAGGAACGTGCCGCTACCGGCGAGCTACCGATAGGAAGGGGTTCCAAATGTACTGCGTAATGTACTATTCTGACATGTAGCGGGAAAAACTGTCCACGGGCGAATTAGCCGACGCATGAGAGCGACCGGCGAGGAAGAAGCAAAGCCAGCAAGGCCGTTAGGAGCGTGTAGGCACGCCAAAACATAGACGGGCGCTCGTGTTGACTCCCCCCTTTTGCCGTGAGAAAATTGAGCTCCTCGCTAAGTTAGGTGAGCGTTGCGGCATTGCCTCGGGAAAAAAATTAGCAATACTAATTGAAGTACGCACGGGCCGAATTTTCGCGGGTCGGTCTTAAAAAAACAGATCCGGTCGAGAGCATCGGTAGGCTGAAGGCTAGGTAAGACGGGAAGCTGGGTGGGGCGAGCGTGGCGCCGGGCGCTTTACACACGCTCTTCTCCTTTTACGTGGGAGATGGTAGGAAAGTCGCGGACAACTAGCTCGAAGGCGAAGCGTGGTGTCGGTTGGACGATGAATTACTAGCGTGGCACCGGGCGCCTTACACACGCTCTACTCTTTTTTACGTGGGAGTAAGTAGGACTGGCGTGGCGCCGAGCGCTTTTCTTTAGTGTAACTTGGTGGAGGGCCCATAACCTGTTAGAGTTGGGAACGGATAGTTACACGGAGGTCGTGCCGTCCCCACAAGGGGGCCGGACATAATGACAAGAGAAGTGAGAGGAGTGAGATGGCGGCCGGCGAAGGCACCGGCAAGCCGGCCGACCGCCCCTAATAGGGAATAGAGTATCGCTAATAGCATGACACTAAGTACTAGGATGAAAAATTGCTACCTTGTACAAAAGTAATAGGCAACGAGATGCTAGTGCTAACAGGGAGGGGGAGGTCGGGTGGGGTTGCGCATGCGAATTCTTTTTCGAAATGGGTGTGAACCGCAGCAATGACTTATTAGGGGGAGTCTACGACCGTCGAGTCGGGGCGTCTGATATTGAAAATAATCGTGGAGGTGTTGTTGTTCGGAATCATGCAAGTTCTGATTTTGAGGAGTCGATGGTGGGATTTTGAGTTGACGTCGTAGGCGGTGTTGGCGCGGGATTTGTTTTTGTGCAGTTTGTTAGTGGTGGCGACGTAGAGGAGGTGTCGGATGCGCTCTTGGCATTTGTGCTTGATTGACTCGGGAGATATGTATTCGGATGTGTGGAAGGGGGGTTGAGTAAGGGGAGGAGGGGCGTGTTTATTGCTACAACGGGGTAGGGCTTTGACTGTGTTGCGTGTTTGTTTCGGGAGGCATGTCAGGTTGGGGTATGAGATCGGGGATTCTGCCTATTTAGGGGAAAGAGGAGGCCAGACGGTGGCTGAGTCAGGGAGTGGATCCGGATCCTTCCGGTCAATCATTCCCAAATTTCAAGCCCCGAAATCGCCACGAAATGTGCACGAATAGCACACGCATTGTCTCGGATATACTCAGATTTGTGAGCTCGGACCCTACTTTTCTTTGCCGGATCCACTCCATGGTCTGAGTGGTCCATGTGGTGAGAGAGGATGTTAGTGAAGGCAACGGCTAGGGAGTCGAGTGCTGTGGGGGTGAATGAGGCAGGCGTAGTGTTGATTGTTGGCTGCGTGTAAGGTGGCGGTTTGGTTGATGAATTCGGGAGTGGTGGAATGGTATGCTGGGATGTGGCCGGTGGGAGTCTAAAGTTGTATTTTCGAGTGGATTGGTGTGAGGGTGTGGACTGGTCGGGAGAGAATGGTTGGGTGATGAGGGAGGATGGTGATGGGGCACTGAGGTGGACGGTGGAGTATGGTCGGTGTAGTGTGACGGGGTGGGGTATACTGAGGCGGCCGACGGGGAGAAGGGGAGAGGGGAGGGGGTAGAGATCCAGTGGTTGAGGCAACTGCTATTGAAGGGTTCATGTTTGAAGCGGGGGTTATTAATTCATGCGCGGGACATGCGGTTGGAGGTCCGCCGCACTTGATCGGGAGCTTTTCAGAATCGACTTTGCGATGTGGTGTGGCTAGTCTTCAGGGCTCCACACCTTAACTTGTTATTCTTGTGACGGTAACATGTGCTCGCACGAACAACAATATTCCCGTGATAGGCGATCGCCTCCCACTCCCGGACAGTCTTGCATCTAGAGCTCAGTAAGGCAAATTTGATGCGAACCTCTGCGCTTCCGCCTTGCTTGGCACACCTTCGACTCAGTCGGTCCATGACTGCTATCCCTTCGCTCTCGAGGATGGGAGTCAGTTGGCGCCTACGACGGCTGAGTTGGTTGATCGCCTAGCTGTGTTGGTGGCAGATCGTCGCTTCCTTGGCATGATGGATGCTGCGGACTTTTGCGTATTGCGTTATCATAATCATGTCCGCATGCAACAACATGTTCGTCGATCTGCTTTTGCTCATTTTTGATGGTGTCCGGGGGATGTGCGGCTAGAATTCATGCAACATCTTTCTCTTGATCTTCATGGTACTGTGGGTTCTTATCTTCGCGACGCTTTGCAGGAAGGCAATACCGATGATGCAGTGGCATGCCTCCGTGTTCCTCAGGCATAAGTCTGCGGGGTTGTTTGATTTGTTTCCTCCCTTTTCCCTTCTGATTGGCGGTTCCAATACTTTTTCTTGCATGGGATTTAATTATTTATTATTCTTATGGACAAATATTCATGTTTGCTCACTTCTCCCAAATCCTAGCTCCAATATATTCATGACAACGAAAAACAAACACTAAAACAACTCCTCCCGATTTGTATATATGATTGGGCTCACGGCATGGTAGATTACACACGACTATTATACTACTTACTGCATGTAAATCTTGCCGATATGGTGGATTAAATGTACTTCGCATCCAACATGAGCCATATGGAGATCTGAACCCCCCACTCCTTCACTGCTCCCTCGGCCCCCGTAGTTTGTTTTGATCAATCCGAATAATCATCGGTGTTACCGTGATGAGCGTGCATACGGACCTTGCTTGCCCAACGACGGCGAGCTTGTGTTCGACGGGTGTGTGATTTTGAGGTGCCACAACAAGGAGATTTTAAATACGTGGTCGCGACTGTCTTGATAAGGGTTGCGTTGAAGAGGACTCGGCATGCTAAGCAAAAATTTCATGGCGATTATTGATATGGCAAGTTGGGCGTTATCATCATGGTCGGGAGAGGTTAAAGGGAACAATCACCGTAATTAAAATTGAAATTGCATTACAACAATATTGGCAATCTCGACCGACTCTTGTCTAACGGCCGTCAATACTTTACCATCTAGGACACTTAGTAGGCCCCCGCCGGCGGCGTAGCTGCGGCGGCCCCGTAGGGGTGTGCGCTCGCATGCTCGTCGGCGCCTATCTCTACCTCCACGCGGGGGGGGGGGGGGGGGGGGGCTGGTGCTCCATCACCGAGGCATGCTTGGCACGGTACGGGGCTAAACAAGGTACCGACAGCTGCGATCCACGCGATCAACATATGACGGGAAAGCCATGTACGGAGGGTTTTAGAAATCATACAATCCGAACACCAACACTAAGATCTCCCGCTCGGCCAATCCGATATGAGTTTCTTCGCGACTAAATATACTCTCAGATGCCGTCCCATTTGCGGGGGGGCGGAGCTTGTTTGTGTGGAATGTTTTTGGCGAGGAGGGTGCGAACGGATCAGTGGTTGGTTGAGGTGTTGGAGTTGGCGGCGGACATCTAGGACGCATTGCTGGGAAAGGGCGCTAACTACTCGTTGCTGACCAACATGTTGACGTCGAGCTTATCCACGCGGGAACATCACGACACATACGACATGAGGATGGTCGTGACGGTAGTTTGGAGCGGCGAGGTATGGCGGCGGTCTTCATGATAAGCCACCGCCTGAAAACCCGGTACAAAGCAAACCGTCAAACAGGAAACCCACTATCGCTAAGCACACCTAGTATAGTGAAGAATGCGAGTAGCCCGGGTACGTAAGCGCGGAGGCTCGCACTGCTCGAAACAAGGGTGTTCGATGGACGAGCAAACGGTTGCAAGAGGACGATCGGTGGCTTGTTTCCCGAATGGACCCGGGTACCAACACATAGAGAAATCCGTAGAAATGGCCGGTGGCATGCGCGCTAGATTTTTTTGTGCGGCTGTCTCGGACCCTTACCCATGCCCTCAAGGTAATTTGGGACCACGACAAGGAGGAAAGTCGCGACGGGAGGAACGGCAACGACCTTGGGACGGGGATTGCGGGATACGACGGCGGGATCGACGAGTGAGCACGCGAGGAGATTATTTTGCTAGCCTTACCGCTCCTATCTCCGGCAAGACCAAAGTCACGCCGGAACTAGATTAGGCTGGCCCGTCGCCCCTCTCGAACGCCAATCGGCCTAGGCTGGTCGGCACCCCGATTCAATGGGAGCGGGCCGCGCATCGTAAAGGTCAACTAGCAGCTTTCATTTTGTATTCTTGACAAGTATATTTCTTTATTTAGATATAGTTTTCTTGATTACATTTTTCTGTTGTTAACGCTTTAGAGGGGAGATTGTGGCAATTGCTTGGGTTTCTTACAATTGTTTCCTCCGAGCAACGTTGGCACACATTGCCATAAAGGCGCCCGCCGGCGGCGCAGCGGCGGCGGCCACGGAGAGGGGTGCGCTCGCAGGCCGTCGGCACCTACCTCTACCTCCACGCGGTGGGCGCTGGTAACCTTGTAGCCGTGCCATGCCTGGCACGGTAGGTGGCTAAACGAGGTACCGACAGATGCGATCGCGGGATTGGCAGTTGTCGGGAAGCCCGGTACGGAAGGTTTTCGAAAAACATAATATCCGTACACCGGCACATGGATCTCCCGCTCGGCCAGTCCGATATGTCTTTTCCGCGAGGAGATACTCGCAGATACTCTCCCGACGATGGGGCGGGGGCGGCGTTTGCGAAATATTTTTTGGCGAAGAAGGGTACGGACGGATAGGCGGAGGGACGAGAGTTATGGAGATTGGAGCTGGCGGCGGACAGGTGGGAAGCAGCGCTAGGGCACGGCGCTCGCTAGCAGTCGCCAGCCCTGCGAGAGCCTTAAGTCTATCCTGGGGGCGAGGCATGATGCTACGCTGGACGGAGGTGGGTCGCAGCCGGAGGAGCGGCACGGTCTGGCGGCGGCGGTCCTTAGGATCACCCGACGCCGGAAAAGCCATGTACGGGGGGTTTTGGGGAAAATTCCCGTACCCACCATCTTTTGAGGACCGGCGACTCGATCCATGTGTTCTTCCAACCCCTTCCCTAGTCGGTACCCGGTTATCGATAGGCTGCCTCAGGCAATGTGCCTAGGGTTTTCGTAACGGCACACTGCTCATAAAGGCGGGCCCCTAACAACGTAAACCACCGGGGGAGGGTAAGGACGGCCACAACGAGATCAAATAGGTGTTGGAAACAAACGGAACAAGGATAGGGGACATGAGAAAATCTGGCTCGGAGGCAGAAGAGCCAGCCGGACACCGTCAGTAGCCTAGTTATTTTCTCTTCTCAGCCCCCGAAGGATGAGAAAAGACTCGGCTAGGTGGCGCGCTGCGTCGGGAGGAGCAGCTAATACCTCGGGCGGGGTTGAGCACGGATCGAGACGGGACCGACGATGACCTGAGCAAGGGGGGTTTTCACCTGCCTTTCAACCTGGCTCCGGCACGACCGGAGTCGCACAGGAGCCGAAGTCAGGCAGGTTTGACTCGACCACCTCATGCTTAATAGCCTTGCTTATCAGCGACCCCGCAGCGGCTGGATCAGGCCACGTATCGTGGAGACTAGCGACACTTTTTTATTTCATACTATATCCAAAAAAAACATATAGATAAATATATAATAAATACCTGGCCACCTGTCTGTTTTGGACGGTATCGTCACTGCCAATGGAGAGGTTGGGAATAGTGGTTTACGGTCTACTCTTGCATATAAGTCCACAAATAATTGGGGTTGAACGGGGGACCTAAAGACAACTGCCGGTTTATACAGGTATTGTTGTAAACAATTTCATTTCATTGCCACTAAAGTGTGTCGATAGGTGTACCTGATCAAGGAGTACCCGGCCCAATCTTCGCTCTCAAGTATACTTTATGGCTAAGCAACTGATGGCCGTTTGACCACACCCGGTCTAGGTTGCCGGAATTGTTGTAGAACAATTTCAATTTCAATAGGACGCTTAGGAGAACGATTGGGCCGGGTACTCATCGACCAATCAGAAAAAGGTAGCGTTCCCGCCGCCGAGCTGAAAAAATTTCCCGGCCATTTCACGGCTTTATTATGTCAGGTTCCCGGGTACATGTATGGAAAAGCAGCATGCGGCCGTACCCTCCACCCACCAATCGCGCGTCCGTCGAGCACCAATATTCGAGTGCGAGCCTCCGCGCTGACCCGGTCTCGCACTATTTCATATTAGGCTTGCATGTCGATGGTGGGTAGCGGTGGGGTAGGGCATGGTCACCATTGTTGGATCCAAAAAGGCCGCAGGGGTGCGGAAATCTTATTTCAAACCCTCCGCACAAAGTTTTCCTGCGGCGGTTTATCCGGAAAATAACCCCGCCGTTAGACCTCGCCGCTTCTCCCGTCGCGATAGTCCTACTAGTTGCTAATGTCGTGATGCCCCTCTTTGGGTCATCTCGACGTCCACATGCCGGTTGACGTGTAGCGAGCGCCCTTCCCTAGCGTTGCTTCCCGGCTATCCGGCGCTAACTCCAACACCCTCATCCCGCCGCTGATCCGTCCGTACCCCTCTAGCCAAAAAGATCTGTCACTGATACAAGCCCCCAGATAGAACGGTATTTGAGATGAAGTATGAGCAGCGTAAAAAACATATCTGACGGGCGGAGCGGGAGATCTTAATGTTGGAGTACGGATATCATGATTTTCCAAAACCGTCCGTAGAGGGCTTCCCGACATCTGCTGATCCCGCGGATCGCAGCTGCCGGTACTTCGTTTAGCCCCCTACCATGCAAGGCTTAGCACGGCTATAGGGTTACCAGCGCCCACTGCGTGGTGGCGGAGGTAGGTGCCAACGGGCTTTCGAGCGCAGCCCCCTCTTGGGCCGCCACTGCTGCGATGCCGGCGGGCGCCGCACGAACGCTAATGTTCTTCATAAAGGTGCTCGTCTCCCACTCCCGGGCAGTCTTGCGTTATTGGGAGCTCAACATTGCAAACTCAATGATGCGGACCTCAGCACTTCCGCTTTGCTTAAGAACGCCTCGGCACGGTCCATGACTACTATCCCTTCGCTTTGGAGGATGGGGGCCGGTTGGCGCCTATGGCGATTGAGTTGGTTGATCGCCTAGCTATTTTGGTGGCACCTTGTCGCTCGCATTGCATGAGCGATGCAGACCCTCGTTCATTGCGTTTGGACATTTATGTCCACATACAACATTTCGTTCGTCGATCTACTCATGTTCCTTTTTGACGTTTTTTGGGGGATGTGCGGCGAAAATTCATGCAAGGTCTTTCTGCTACTCTTCATTGTACTTTGGGTTTTTATCTTTGCTACGCCTTGTAAGAGGACAATGCTGATGTTGTGGCATGCCCTCATGTTCCTCGGGCTTAGGTTTTTTCTTGCTTCTTGCTTGGTGGTCTCCACTGCCTTTTCTTGTAAGAATATTGAATTCCGCGGCGGAATTCCGTCCCGTTCCGACGGAATAGAGTTTCCCCCGAAACAATATTCCGCTGAATTCCTATCCGCGGCAATTGAATGATGAGAAATTTATTACAAGAGAAAGCAGTGGAGGCCACCAAGCAAGAAAAGGAAAGAAAGGAAGAAAAAACCTAAGCCCGAGGAACAGGGAGGCATGCCACAGCACCAGCACTGCCCTCCTGAAAAGCGTTGCGGAGATAAGAACCCAGAGTGCCATGAAGAGCAGCAGAAAGACGTTGCATGAATTCTCGTCGCACATCCCCCAAAAAACGCCGAAACGGAAGAGAAGTAGATCGACGAACAAAATGTTGCATACGGACATAACTGTCAAAGCGCAAGGAACGAGAGTCAGCGGCCCCCATGCCCAGGGGAAGCGACGTACAGCCACCAAAATAGCCAAGCGATCGACCAACTCAGCCGCCATCGGCGCCAACCGGCCCCCATCCTCCATGGCGAAGGGGTAGTAGTCATGGACCGACTGAACCGAAGGCGTGCCAAGCAATGCGGAAGTGCGGAGGTCCGCATCAAGTTTGCCTTGCTGAGCTCCCAATGCAAGGCTGCCAGGGAGTGGAAGGCGAGCACCTATACGAGGAACGTTGGTGTTCGTGCGAGCACTTGTAACCGTCACATCAACAACAAGATGGCGGTGCGGAGCCATGAAGTCCAACCAAACCACATCCCCAGGACGATCACGTGAAGCTCCCGACCGAATACGGCGGACCTCCAACCGCAAGTCCCGGCCCTTAGCAGCCCCCGCTTCAAGCATGAACTCTTCAAGCACGTGGACAATGCGGTCATGGAGTTGAATGATATACCAAGAGCACGGGCACCGGGGGATATGGTCCATGAGCATAGCGGCTGTTGAGCGCTCACCCGACATAAAGATGCCCGATACCGTCGACGAAGATCCATACCCGCGAGATTCTGAAGGGGCCTCATTGCACCGAGGGCATTTTCGAACATGAGCGGCGCGCTCCGCAGTCAAGCCAAGCACCCGGTGGGCTGCCATCATATAGCAATCGGATGGCACCTTGAAACTGGACTCATGTGAAGCGAAAAAGAGAGCCAAAGCCCCGCGACCCGTACCCGAAGTCACCCTCATATAGTCCGGTGGGGAAGGTCTGCAGAACGCCAAGAGGTCAAGGTCAATTGAATGCCTGTAATCCTTATATTTTTTTGCTTTGTGGTCTCCGCCCCTGCTTTTTTTGGTTTTTCTTTTGTATAATACCTAAGAAAAGCAGGGGCGGAGACCACAAAGCAAAAAAATATATAAAGGCACAAAAATATGGTCGGATCTGTAGTCGATCTGGTGACTTGGGAGTAGCGTGAGGGGTTAGGGCTACAGGTAAGTGCCGGGTAGCTAGGGTTTCTCTCCCTGCTTGTCTCTTACCTGTACACAGTTTAGGGCCGGTTCTTGGATGAACTTTGCCGGTTCTTATATGAACTTCGCAAACCATCCGCGAAAGACG
>JAPMLY010002006.1:0-70277 GCA_026401115.1 Tetraselmis chui
GGGGGGGGGGGACCAAAGTGGCCAAGATCAAGGGGTAGTCACGGAGTACTTGCTTTTAAAAGATCGCCTCTTGAGTAGCCGCGGTAAGCGCCATGTACTATACCTCCGTTGTCGACAACGCTATAGTTTGTTGGCGCTGACACTTCCAACTCACGGCTGCACCGTTGAGCATAAACACACACCCAGTGCGAGAACGCCGCCCAACCACATCACTTGCGCGGTAGTCGGAATCCGATCATCCCACCAGTTTTGATGAAGTGCGGCTCCATACATCAACACCGAATCCGCGGCCCCCTTGAGGTAGCGGGGTACCCTCTTGGCTTGCTCCCAATGCGATTGATAAGGGTATGTTGAACCAAGGAAAGGTGGTTCGAGAAGGGAAGCACGATAGTTACAAGGGATAGTCTAGCCGGCCCCGTAAGGGGGCTATGTGTGGGGACAAAGGGAGTGAATAGAGAAGGGTGGCGACCGGCAAAGGCAACAAATTGGCCGGTCGGCCGCCACATGTGGGCATGCACATAACCGAAGGCAATACTACACTAAATACTATGACAAGACAGTAGGTTGCAGTGCACATAAGTAACGTACATACGGAGGCGGTTGCTAAGATGGTCGGACATGTACATGCTAAGATGACTAGCGGCCATGGCGATCTCGTGCCGTGTACTTACGGAAGCGTACAACAACGTGGCAATCAAGCTTCGGTAAGGTATTGAGCCGGGAGGTAGCTTTGACGCCGGCGTCTGCTCCATACAATTGCTCAACCTTATACTACCATGTGTGAGCCCACTGGCTTGAAGTCCGCCATGTTGAAGCGCTTTAGCATATACAAACCACACTGCCGCTAGATAATCTCAATGATTTGGTTGCCACGATCACGCTCCATTGTCATGCCAAGCAACCAAGACACCGGGCCTAGGTCTTGCGCATTGAAACTCTTGCCGAAAGCCTTCTTGAACTCAACGACGAAAATACCCGCTCATCCGAAAATGATGTCGTCGTCCACGAACAAGGCCAACTAGCCAATACATAAAGCTCACCCGCCTTGCAAAAGACATAAATGCCGGGATCAACCTTGGATTGGCTAAAGCCATACTCCTCTAGCCATGTTGAGATTGTCGTATTCCAGCTCCTAGGAGCTTTGTTAAGGCCATACAATTGTACAACATTTTCTTTAACAAGCACACCATCTCCTCTCCGTTCTTGCCGGTATGACAGAAACCCTCAAGCTGCCTCATGTAGATTTCTTCCTCGATACATGCCTCCACAAATTCCGTCACCACATAAAGTTGCTCAACCTCCCAATCGTTGTGAGCCGCAAGCGCGAGCAACATCGGAACGTCCGAATAGAGATCACCGTGATTCTGGTGGTGAAAGTCTTGTGGTAGTATTTACGGCGTCCTTAAGTACCGCAAAAGC
Source organism: Tetraselmis chui (assembly GCA_026401115.1). Classification (NCBI taxonomy): domain Eukaryota; kingdom Viridiplantae; phylum Chlorophyta; class Chlorodendrophyceae; order Chlorodendrales; family Chlorodendraceae; genus Tetraselmis; species Tetraselmis chui. The sequence continues at coordinate 1,420 of JAPMLY010002006.1, forward strand.
GTGCGCGCTAATTTTGGTCGGAAAACATGTACTAGCGACGTTTTCGACGCGGCACCAAACCGCCGTACGCCCTCGTTAACCCGTGGCCACCCAAGCCGAGATTGTGTAGCGCGAACACAGACATTGTCCTCCACAACCAGCAGACCTTCAACTCTTTCATAAACGCACTTGTTGCCGGTGGTGGGCGGTCAATTGGTGCTCAGGCGGCTACAGGCGGGTCGTTCTTGCAGCACGGAACGGTAAGCATGCTACCGTCTCACCACTCTCTTGTCAACCACCCCCGCCTACTCCGGCTTGAATACTGGAGCATCCACTTGCCCTTCCAACCGGCAAACAAGCCACAATAGTAGGAAAGAGTATTTTCGTGCTAACGTCCAAAGCGGATTTTTGTTTATCCTTTCCAATCGTTCTATATGTGTGCTCGTATCGACAGGTGTAGATTGCGAAAAGTCGCCGAGGCGGTTGTGCGTGGAAGGAAAATGGCACGTCGCGAAAACTGTGTACAGTGTCTTATAGCCACCGCCGCCAATCAACCTACCGGCGCAGATTATTGTCGCCAATGTGGCAGGTCAACGGACTTGGAAGGAGTGGCAACTGTGGGCAGGGACGTATTGGTGTCGGCTGTGACTGAGACGCTTTATGAGCGTTGCATCTCGCAATTTCCACAAGGTGGACGCACAGCCGCAACAGCAACTTTCAAAAGCGTCCCCATCGACCTTGTGGCGGCATTTTGCGACGTCGAGCCATGATTATGGAGGAAAATTGGTGTCAGATCTAGCCCAATGAAGCGCCGAGTCAAGTATGTCACCACCCGAATGGAAGGTATTGCCTCACTTGTGTGTTTTCACGAAAAGCATGGTGATCCGCCGAGGGTTGTAAAAAGCAAGAGCCGGACTCGCGCGATGCGGGCGCGTGCGCGAGTGGAGCAGCATAAGAGGCGGGCGAGCTTCAGCTGGGTTCGGTTGACGGACAACGGCGACATCGTAACTCTTCTCCCACCGTTTTCCGTGGAGGTGACGGAGACCTTGTGGAAAAAAGGTAGCGCGCTGCGTAGTATACTTGGCACGTTGCGCTTCCACACTGCCATCGTGTCGGCCACGCCCGGCAGTGACGTGCAACTCCCACATGACTACCCAGTCACTATGGAATCCAGGTCGGCGTGGCCCATATTGCCAAGCTATTCCGACCCCAAAGCGTATTTGATGGGCGAACTGCATGAGTTATGTGGCAAGAACTTCCAACACCTTTTGGGGGTTCCGGGGGAGTCGGACGCGCTGCGATCAATACATAGTTGGGACTGCTCCGTACCAAACCCACCTCCTCCTTATAGGGAGGTTGGAAGGTCTCGGGAGAGGTGGGAAGGTCATGGCGCGGAGGAGGGAGTTGTGCATATGGGGCGTCTTGCTAGGGAGGCAGAGGATTTGAGGGAGCAGCAACGGCGGCATGAGCTAGGGGAGGAGGGCACAGAGGACAGTATCAACACCTCTGATTTCGTGGATGATGACATAGGTGGACGAGCAAGCAGCTATACCTCAGGGTTCACTGTCGACACCGAGGACGTGAGGTACGGTCCGCATTTAATGCCTGAATACAAGCGATGCAAGGAAAAGCAGCGCGTAATTGCTGATAGGGTGGCTGAACGGGCAAATGATGATTGTGTGAGTGACCGGCTGCGACGACCAAGGTTGGCATATAGAACACACAGAGTAAGTTAAAGTGAATGCTTGCACATTATCATCGTTGTAAACATATTATCATTTCACTTTTTTATGCGCTTTGCTGCATGCTCTTCTAATTCCAACTTCACTGCATCAGCCTTGCGCTTGGGCATGTGTGGTTGGGCACGGTGGGCGGGTCCATGCATGTCTCGGTGATGCGCCATCAGGGTGCTGCGCTTCAGATTTTGCCCAGTCCTGCTCAGCGTGAGCTTGCCCGTGCATGTAATGCGTTGCCCCTGGTGGTTGCTGCCTTGACGGTAGCCTTGTTTGACCTCCCTGTTTGCATGCTCCATGCATTGCGCGCTGTAGCGATCAATGCAACCATGCGCCTCCATCCATGTCGGGAAGTGCCACACCACGAAGTGCATGTACGGAGTCACATCCGCCGCTGCAGCAACATCTAAAAATGCTGAAAAAAAACCCTCTGCGGCTGCGCACAATGCTTTTGCTGCTGTGTGTCTTTCCGCTGCGTCATCTCCCGGGTCTGCACTCCATGCCGCACTCATGCAGTCATATGCTTCCCATACCTTGTATGCTTTTGCAGCATTAGGGTCGGATGGTGACAGCACGGCGTCCAACACAACACCACGGCCCTCCACCACCTTGCTGACCTTTGGCCCGTTAAGGGCTGGAAGGTCCGCCTTGGTGGGGTTCTTGCCTTTGCCAGTCTGCACCTTGATCTCCCGCCCCGGCAATCCGATGACTTCTAATGCCCTCACAGCCGCTTGAGCTGTTGCCGCGCTGTTACACCTCTTGTACACGGTGTGCCACAGCACGTGCGGGCAAAGCTGGATTCCGGCGTGCAAAGTGTCTCCAATCATATCCACTGGGTCTATCATCATCATTGCCGGAGGGCACAAGTGGGACGGGGGCAGGTCCCCATGGCACTTGACGCGGAGGCCACACCCGGGGCATAAGTATGAATTTGTCAACCCATACTCCTCTCCGAACGCGTGTGCCCGCATAGCTGCAAAGACGGCTGTCTTCTCCATGGGCGGTGTAATGCCCTTTCGCTGGTAGTCGGATGGGGTGAGGTGCCTATTCTGGCGGGCCATGTCGCAAATGAAGCAAAAGAAAGTAGATGCTGCCCCAGCATGCCCAAAGGCCCCACCTTGAAACGCCATATCACCGCCAAGGACAAGCTTGAAGGTGTAGATCGTGCCATGCAGCTCCATGCCCGGGCCATCACATAATTCTCTCAGCTCCCGCTTGATCGTCTGAAGTTGTGTAACAAACTGGTCATACTTATCATGCCCCTCGTACAACATGATCTTCACGCCGTTATGAATGCTGTTGAAGCCCCAACCTTCCAGCACGAAGCCATTTGCATCAACCTTGTTGAGCACTGGCTTGAGGATGGCAAGCACGGCTCCTTGGTGACCCATCTTGAAAGCCACACTGCCGTCAGCTGGATTTTGAAAAATAACAGCACGAAAATATAAGTGAGTTAACCCCGTGTTATTGCGTATACAAATAAAGCTAAACACCAACTTGTCCAGTAACCCAACAACTCACCGCAAAACTGGATGACGATAACCTTGCTTGGCGGTAGTTGCTCAGCAGGGAACTGCACTAGCCTGCTGCGGAGTGCTTGAATCACGTCGACAGTGGCCCTCTTGCCATCGTTTGACAATTGCAACCCCGACAGCTCCGCGACTCGGGACTCCCATTGCCAAACATCATTTTTGCTCGGCAGTAGCGGAACTCGCGTCCCGTGCGGCAGCAGGACTACCTCGTGTTCACCGGTTTCTTCGTTCCACCTCTTCCCCAATGCGTGTATGAGATCCTGATAGCGGCGCCAAGTGATCTTGCACGTTACCCTAACGAAAGAGGCCCGCGCGACTGTCCAATGCTCACGCAGTGCATCCACCACACGCTGCTCGACAGCGGTATATAGTCCACGCTCGTTGCACACCGAATCGAGTATGTCCGGACACTCGTTAAAAAAGCAGTTTAGGAGGTGCACGACCGTTTCACCCTCAAGACCACCCTCGTAACGCTTGTCTAGATACTGCTTCAGTTTCGCGACTTCGCGGCGTTTAAAGCCACGGTAGTCGGCTCCGTTGCTAATCGCCGGTGCCATTATGCGCTTCGACAGTGGACGGAGGCCTCCGTATGAACGACGCGCCATACGAGCCTTCGTAGCCTTGGCTTTAGCCCTACACCTAGCTGCGCTAAGGCCACTGGTCGAGCGTTGGGCCTTGAGTCTACGGACATGGCGACCCAACGACTCGCGCTGGCTGCACACCTTCGCGAGCTGCGCGGCATGCGCAATGTCCGACGCGACTGCCGCCGTGCGTAGCTCCTTAACGCGCTCCTCCTTCCTGCGAGACCGCTGTCTCTCCGACTCGAGTTGCGTCTCTAGAGATTCAGCTCGCTTCGCCAGCTTGTCGGTCTCCTTTTTTAGGCGCTCCACCTCAGCTCGGAGTGTCGTTAGCTCCGCGGCCGATCGCTGATTATGAGTACACGCCGCTGCATCGTGCGACGCTTGCCCTCGCCCAGCTGCCTCCGCCGCTTTCGACCGTTTCTCTTGATCTTTCGTCAATTGCTTACTCTGAAACCTCCCCTTACCCGTGCGTTTCCCGCCGCCTCTAGCGGCAGGCCGAAGCCCGTCGACCTCGTAGGGCATTGCGCCCAGCGATTTTAGAATAGCGATTGTAGACGGCATGATGCGCCATCATGACATGCAACATCAACCCCTTTTCAAACTCGAATTCAAACGACGACCGGTCAGCTCGATCGCGTAAAGGCCATCAGTAGCAGTCTTACTCACGTAACCTAACAACTAGGGCCTTGGGGGGCCTCAGAAAACGTGTGTGGGCGCGTGTAGGCGGTCCGTAATATGAAGGGGGTTCCACGCACGTGTACGCAGTTGTCGCGTGTACAAAAAAAACGCGTTTTCGGCGTTTTAGGAACGCCGTCCATACCATGCTCTTGAGTGAAACCCCGGGACACAACTCACACAAGCCATGCTTTGTATATTACAATCTGTCCATCGGCATCGCGCTTTAGCTTGAACACGCACTTGGAGTCCACGCCTACTGCGCCAAATTCTATAACAACCCCCACCATTTGCAATTTGGAGCTTCGCACCTTACGAGAGCTCAGCAAACTCGTGAGCGATAGTAACCCTCTCCACTTGGCTACTAGAAGCGTACACCGTCATCGGAGCCACCCTACCCCAATGCTTTAAGTGGACATCGCAAGGCTTCTGAGAAGGCGCCGTCTCCGTTGCTACCGGCATCGGCGCCCCGCTCCACGTCGTCAAGTACATGGGTGACTTGGCCAAGAGCATAGTTGTGAGTGAAGGTAAATATCGACCCCACCATAACCCCATCTCCAGCGGCGTGGTAGTACTTCGGCTGGCTCGTCTTGTCACGACCGCTTCACTAAAAGTAGGCCACGCAAGCCTCCGACTTTACATTATTTACAAAACGTGCCCCCGGGTAAGTGGTTAAATTATTTCAATATACAGGTTTACAACACTCACTTACATTTTGTGACAAAACGCACACCCTAGCGGTAAAGCCTTAATGTAAAAGCGGAGCGCCTTGCCTTGACCTCGAGGTAACCCTCGATAAGGCTAGAGATCAGCCATCGATGCATCGTCGATAGTATCCGCATCACCTGGTGATAGTGCCATCGATGTGATAGGTTGCGACATCGACATCGACACGATGGCAGTAGTGCTCGCATCAATGCCATAAATTATCAAAACAATTGTAAAATATTGACTATTTAAGCCCGATGTATCGATATATCGTGCCAAATATCGATACATCGGCGATAATATCGGCTTGAATTGCCATCGATGTCAGCATCTCAAACTATTAACGCCATCAACATCGACAATCCAAGATATCAATACCATCAACATCGACGTTGCAAAATATCATTACCATCAACATCGAAAAAAATCACTTGATCCCTATCCTTAACCCTCGAGGAATGGGGAACGCCTCGCGCAACGCCTCATGCCCCGCCTCCAACAACACTGTCTAGCGGTAACTCTTAAGCCGGTGCAACCCCCGAGCACTGGCACTCTCTGCTTTCCGCTCGCCTATCTGGCTCGCGCAACCCACCCACCCAACCCATAATTAGCGCTAATCTCCCCCGAGGCGCGCGTTGTGTCTGTTTTGGTATTTTGGCCAAATTGTAATCAAATATTATCTTTGGCAAAGGGTGCCCACAAGTAAATCAATATTTACTACTGCCGACATCCGTTCGACAGTCGAAGAGCCTTCTTCACCCGTTGGCAACAACCTCAAGCCTCTCAGCGGCAACCTGGCAGACCACTTCGGCCTTACTTCAAGAATTCAGTGACGCTGTGTCATAAAGTCTTTTACCTGGGCGACTTGGTAGGTGGTACCAGGGCAGCCGTCTCGGCAACTGCCGCTGCCCACCCCATACACGCTCGCTAACAGCGACCCGTACTGTATTGCGGCGGGTTTCTTCCATTCAAGGGCCATTTAGGGTGCGGCTGCAATGTCGGGCTTCAACGATATAGTTTCGCGGGCGGACATATTGATAAACAAGTACGAATCCCGGTGCCTCAACATGCCTTACAGCAACCGACCTGGTTTTTCTAGCACGTGCTTTCCCTGCTGAGGTGCTGAAAGGGGGAGCGACGGACCGAGGCGGGTGACGCTGACAACCATACCATCGCACTACTCGCACTACCACAGATATGAAAAGTTCGACTCCAAGCAGAAAACCACAAACGTGTCGAAGATAAGGGAGTACGACGCGGCTTACAGGCAACTATCAGACCTCTACATCGACAGCGATAACGTACGCTGACGCACCTATGCGGCGCACTTCGCCCGAGCGCCATCACCGCGGTGCGCTGGCTAATCTTTTTACGTGCCACTACTTGCTGCTATTCCCGCCTGTGCTGCAGATTGCGGACGAGCTGTCGGTGGTCGCCATCCCCATTCCGCCCGAGAAAGCTGCAAACCTGAATGCACAACTGCGGTGAGACAACAGCGCCTTGATTCCGTACCCTCGTGCCGCATGCACTGTGCAAGGAGACACGGTAGTGGACCCCCGCTGTTTCGTTTCGCCTGGTTTCTGATTTTCGATGATATGCGCGGCATGCAGACGGAACAAGTCGCTCATTTTGGAGGGGTTAGACACACTTTGGCTTCTGGTAAACAAGGGCGAGAAAGTGACAACCCAGATCATAAAAAAAAGACGAGAAGAGGTAAGCACTGCTTTCATTGTATTATTTCAAGCGTGCGCGATGGGATGCGCACTGTCCTGCTGTGGCCGCCGCTCCTGCGACTCTGCTCTGACTCGCCGGGACGTCGTCGCTTTGGGGGCGGTTATTGCGACAGATTGAGGAGCTGCAGCGGAATGCTCTCGACCTACCAGATGACGTGCGAGGGAAGTCTAAATCGGTGTGCATCGCTTTTCTGTCTTATGCAGAGCTGACGCCTATGCCCTGTCATTTGCCCTGACTGCTGGTGATGAGCGGCGGACTGACGTTCGCTATTAAACCGGTGCACCACTTCAGATCGACCCACGCCATCGCGAGAAGATACGCGAGGCGGATCAGGGGAAGCGGTTCAGCCCGCCCGTTCACATCAGCAACTTGAACATGTCTAATGTGGACGGATACATGTTGGAGACTGAGGAAGCGCAAGCGTTTCGACAGGTATGTGTTCCTGTGCAACGGGCGGAGAGGCGGTTCGAGTTATTTAGTATATGTTTACTGTCATCATATAACCATCATTATTGGCGGTCTGCGACCGCGCTCGCATCATTATTGGCTCTCATTGCGTGTTGTGTTGCAGCAATGGGAGAAAGCGAAGCGTCAGCAGGACGAAAGGCTGGAGGTGCTGCGCGAGGAGCTGGAGAACGTGCAGGACATTGCAAAAGGGATCCTAAACGAGGTGGAGATGCAGCCCTTTCCAATGGAGGCGCTCGGAGAGAGGGTGCGTTGACGGTTTGTCAGAGCGGCGGCGCCGAGTGTGTGACCAACCCGCGACTATGGTATCTATCTGCTCTCAGCCGCTGACTCTATTTACTCGTCTGTTCGAACCTGCGTGGTCGTAGGTGGAAGGTGTGAACAACAGTCTGGACAACCAAAACAAACGTCTGAAAGGAGTGGTTGCGAAGGTATGCCGAGGGCGCAGAGTGGCGCTGCAGCTGTCGCACTGGCCGACATGTTTTTGTATGAAAAAATAAACTCAAACCAACATTTGTCCATATTTTGATTTGTCCATATAAAAACAGTCAGTTATTTTTTTCCAGTCATTAATATTGATGCGTATTTCCTTTATTTTGGTCTCCTGAAGACACTCCCACTTCCATAATGTGGCATATGATGTACATTTAAGGCGGTGGGTCTCGAATCCATTTGTTTCCCCTCCCTTTTAGTTTCCCAGTCCGTGTTCATGTTGTTCTTTTTTGTAATCCATTATTTCGTCCTCGAAATGGCGGACTGTAGTCGGCTTTCCTTATTCATATTCCCTTTCTCTCAAAATCACATGCTTGATGCCAACAAGTACCCGTACCCTCATATTCACTTTTTTTTTTGCGCCCTCACCGTCGGATATATTATCAGGACGGCAGAAATTACGATCATGTACTAACGGGAACAATCAATTGCCACTTTTTAATCCGCCATTGTATGAAAGTCAAATAGTGTTTGCATCAGCAGGTGTCAAACTCTTTCTCTATCTCCCAACTTTGAATAGAGCTGTCGAATTCTTCGTCGTAAATGATATTGGCAGGTATGCGGCACACCGGCGACCTTGTTCGTCATGAATCGCGCGTGTGTACGCACCCGCTCAGATCGGTCGTACGGGTTAGGTGATAAAATCTCGTCGAAACCAAGCTGACAGGGTAACAGAAGTGAATAACATTTTTGCAGCATGCGTAAGTAAGCAGCAGTAAGTAATACTCACTCGCTGTCTTTTAATAGGGCGAAAAACTCTGCTGTGTTGCGGCTGCGGACGAAATTCCGGACTCTATTTTTTTTAAAGTCAGTCAAATACACGTTGATTGTATCCTTCTCAGTGCCAATACAGTGTGGCCGATCATTTTCATTAAGCTCGCCATTGATGCGCATACCGCACGCCAATGGATGGTAGCAGGCAACGTCTTGAGTCGACCAGGAACAAGGGATGTCGTTTCCCATCTGAATTTCAATTCACATGAAACCCGAAACCCTAGCACTCGTTTTGGAAAGGCGTTTTGATTTTCAGTAATGGGGCGTGCTCAAACTGATCAACCAATAATTGACTCCCCCACTTTGTAATTTATTTGTTGTAATAAATTTCCTTATAAGTTCTCGAGATTATCCCTACGACGATATCCAAATCCCTTTTGTCCAATAATTTTTCTAATAAAGCGTGCGAACGAAACAGTCACCAAAGTCATTACAAGTGTAAATTATACAGTGTTATGCAGCGTAAGAGTGACACAAAGCCGGTTTGAATACAATCTTTCTCCTAAGCAGTATATTCCGAAATAAACAAACACGACAATTTATGCGTAGAATAACGACGCCGATCAGTGACGGTTAGCTCAGACCTTGAAGCTTGATACACCTTTCATTGTCTGAATTGCTAAAACTGCAATGAATGTGTCCGTCGTCTGTGCAACGCGGTGGTTTTACTACCTACCAACGCAGCTCCTGTATACTGCGCCTAGCTACTGTTGCTGACTTTACTCATTATGCCCCCCTTTCCCCTCCCAGATGGCTTCCCCTCTGAAGTTTTGCATCTGCAGCACGATGGTCCTCATGATTCTCGTCCTCGCGGGCTACGTGTACTTTACCTTTGTGGACGCGGGCCCCGCCCTGTGGGGGTTCGGGGGCGACCTCGGGACCCCCACGCCGACGCCAACGCCGACGCCGGAGCCGGAACAGGTATCCAATGTAAACGGCGGCACTCCATTCATCAACTGCGCCGCCCTGCCAGCCGACAGCGTAGTTTTCCAAAATTTCTGCGTTACACCCACCCCCACGCCTACACCTGCAGAGATCGAAGACATGGGTGGCGAATAGCTCTCCTATTTTAGCGACCCGTTCGTGCCATGCCGACTGCCGCAGCGACAGTTGATAGTTTATTTAAATGGTAATAATCTGTCAGTATACATTTGTAACAATGTTGTTCACAACAAGCCGAATTGCCATTTCCTGCATTCTCAAATTCATGCCCGTAACACCTTCCTTCTCTGGAAACGTGCTTCTTCAAGACCGATGGATGAAGGGCAGCCCTATTTGCATATTAACAAATTTCTCGCAAGAAAAAGCAGCATAAGCCACCAAGCGAAAAGAAGAAAAGAGAAAAAAAAACCTGAGCCCGATGAACAAGAAGATATGCCACAGCATCGTCACTTCCCTCCTGCAAGGCATCGCGGAGATAAAAACCCAAAGTACCATGAAGAGCAGCAAAAAGACGTTGCATGAACTCTCGCCGCACATCCCCCAAAAAACGCCGAAAAGGAACAAAAGTAGTTCGACGAAAGAAGTAGGAAACGTCGAACGGAAGTAATAATTCGACGAAAGAAGTATTTTGACGAACTGCATACGAACATAACTATCAGAGCGCAAAGACCGAGAGTCAGCAGCACCCATGCGAGGGAAGCGAGGAACTACCACCAAAATAGCTAGGCGATCAACCAACTCAACCGCCATTGGCGCCAACCGGCCCCCATCCTCCAAAGCGAAGGGGCAGTATTCATGGACTGATTGAACCGAAGGCATGCCAAGTAAAGCAGAAGTTCGGAGGTCAATATCGAGTTTGCCATGGTCGTCCGTAAGCATAGTAACGGTGGAGCGCTCATCCGATATAGAGGTGCCCGATACCGTTGACGAAGATCAAGACCCACGAGACTATGAGGGAGCCTCATTGCACCGAGGGCACTTCCGAACATGAGAGGCGAGCTCCGCAGTGAGGCCAAGCACCCGATGTGCTGCCACTATATAACAATCGGATGGCACCTTGAAACTATACTCATGTGAAGCGAATAAGAGAGCTCAAGCCCCGTGACCCGTACCCGAAATAACCTTCATATCGTCCGGTGGGGAAGGTCTGCAAAACGTCAAGAGGTCAAGGTAGGTTCGGGCACGAAGAATGCGCGAAATGCCCCGTTGAATGTGGCCCCCATAATCTCCCAAGCGAGTAAGAGCACTGTGAGTCGGATGTTGTAGGCAAGTCAATTGGGTAGCGGGAGCCGCAACATTGTTAACCAGAGATACCACCAACTCGACATCGGGCCCAGCATAATCGGAAAAGTATTGATTTAGTGTGTTACTCAACACCACGAGATCCGATTCCGAGAACCCGCCCATAGTGGAGATCGTATCATACGAACTGCGCAATTGGACCGCCCACGGTAAAGTAGAAGTAGCAACATTCAGTAGTTTAGTTATTGGCGGATAAGACCGTACATAGGACCTAGCGACTCGGACTCGTAATCAGTGATTAAGATTGCGAGGGTCGCGGTGAATGAAGCATAGTGAGCAAGTGCAACGTCTAGCTCAAGGGACGGTACATTAAGCCCCCCAAACTCCGCGGGTAGGGAAAGCTCGCGCATAGCAGAATTCAGTTGATCGAGCGTCTTTACGTCATGAGAAACGCCCAAGATTCGGAAAACTGCAGTACAAACGGCTATACATGCAGCGACAAGGTACGGTCGGCAGATATAAAGGGGGAGGGGTGCGGAGCAAGAACCCATAGCGGCGTTCCGCACACGTTATTATCAAGCAAAAGGCAGCATGTGTCTCTCCGAAGTCCGACATAGCAAAGCAAACGATCTCGTCCAAGAGGAGCTGATGAGCCTCCACGGTGTCTTGTCGGCAAGAATGAACATAGTTCTCATTGTGAGATGCAGGAGGGCCATCTTCCATCGAGAAGTCCATCGCCAAAGGGGCTCCTAGGTTACTAGTACCCGTAACAACGGGACCCATCGTCAATATCACCTCAACAAGTTCAGGGGTTGTATCCGGGGGTATTATGCACGAAGACTTGATTGGTTGAACCCTCGAGCAGACTTTCCTCAATTCCTCCGTAGCCACCGTAATCACAATCGAGACGAAGGGCGTTTTGATCAAGTGCTTGCCATCGTCAAAGACGGCTTGGAACGCTGATGAATCCTTACACCGTTCACCAATATTCCGGAGGGGGGTGCTGATCGCCAAGTTGAACAAAAGCGGGCCAAAAGGATCTCCTTGTCGGACACCCGTACGGGATTGAACCGTGCCGTACAAGAGCGAAGCATCTTTGGGGTCGAAGTAATACACCGTGGAGTCCCGTGGATGTATCATCTCAACCAACGGGATAATAAGATGCAAGTCGGGATTTTTGTACCACTTTGCATGGAAAATCCGGCGGGAAATGGTGTTGAAGGCGTTTTCCAAGTCCAAGCGGAGGAGGCTGCAATCGGGAATAGTTTGTAACAAGATATGAGTGGTATGTATGGCTCGCTCGATACAAACTTTGGTGAAAACCGATTTTTGTTCATGGCCCAAGTGGTCGGCCGCCACTGTCGCTATCCGAGCAATGGAGTGACAGTGAGCTAGCCGCGACAAAACGCTTCCGGCAACAAGCAGCCGAACCTAAGGAGCCTCGCCATGAAGGCGAGTGGCGTCACGGTCGACACTTGTTTGCAAATCTGTTTGTGGAGAGCCCACCCGGTCGCACTCGCCAGAAAGTCTGCCGCAACATCGGGAATGTTTCCCGCCGCGTAGCGGTTGACCCACTTGCGCCATGCCGGGACATTCAAGTCACGGACATGTTCCCACCGCCAACCATCAATATGGGGGGCTGACAAGCGAGGGGCTTTTCCAAAGACAAGGACCATTGACTCCTTCCATATTTTGAGGCTGTCACGGTCATCTAGGTAAGTGAGGGGTGGGCGCGCCGGAGGGGGAAGGGGTCAAGGCGGTCGCAGTTAGGGTGGGGGTTACCAAGGGGAGGATGCAGCCGCTAGAGAGCAGCCATAGCCACATCCGCGTCCTCCACCATTCCGAAGTCGACTCCGTCCAAGGCCATACGGGCCCGCCTCAACTTGCCAATTTCCACTAGCTCACGGGTTCGACGGAAGGCAAAAAGACGTCGGAGGTCACCTTCAGAAAGGTGAGTCGGAGGGTAATGCTCCTCCCGTTGAGTAGGTCGGGCTCGGCGACGGCGAGAGCCACCCCACCCCGGCCCCGACCACTGGAGCGTCTAGACACATAAGCCCCCGGGCACGCACGGGCAAGCTCACCTCCATCCCGAACATTACGTAGAAGCGTGTCGATGCCCGTAAGTCCATCCTCTCCTAACACAGAGAACCAAAGACGGACTCGACGTTGGACAAGGGAGCGGATACGAGCACCGGCCGCATCCGGAAACGCACGGAGGAGTAGGCCGCCAAAGAGATGAGTTGCATATGTTTGTGCCCATCAGCACCGGCACCAACACTAGTAACATGGCGCGAGCTAGCCCCGGCAGTTGCGGCTCACACAGTGACATGAGTTAAGCAACGGTAGTAGCATCAATTGCGGCACCACTAGTTGCAACCCTCTGCCCATGAACAACCATGCAACCGATCGCCAAACAGCACCAACAATTTCAATAGCACTCCAAGGAATGGTACGAACAACTCTTTATCCAGCCGGACCGGCAACAATAGCAAGCGAAGAACTAGCACCGCTTGGTACTTCAACACCAACAACACCACCACCATGGGGAGCCGCCGGCCGCCAACCAGCACCGGTACATACACCCGCAACATCACCAAATGTAGTAGTATCACCGGTTACATCACAAATTGTTGCAGCCCTATGTCTACGAGTACCAGCAATCAGCCGCCAACATGTCTCGGCACAAGGAGCAGTAGTGTTGGCAACAGTTCCACCACCAAGAGCAACTCGATGACTACCAACACCATCATCAGTTTGGTGCCACGGTGCCCTCCTCGCCCCCGCCGCGGGGACGGCGCCGACTCCACATTCCACAAAAAACACACCACACTCACCAACATCCAATTCACCCACAAGCAAAAATTCATGTGGGGCGTACACAACACCCGCCTCCTCACACATAACCCCACCATGCGTTGCCTCATGTGTGGCCAATTCACTAGCAACGGCCACATGGCCGGTAACCCCTCCACCATGTCTGGTGTAGGACATGACCGCCATAACATCGCGCTACAACTCCTCCTCTCCCTCATAGAGCGCCACAACGGTGGACGATGGGAGACCATCACCGCAGACAAACCCATCAAATCATTCGCATCCCCCCATACCCACCCACACCCTTCTTGACTGTCACCCCCTCACCCCACTCACATGCCCACCCGCCTTGTTGTTGCTAACGAAGGCCTCTCGCGGTCTCGCCCGACTCCCTAACCTCGTGCCCTGCCATCCTCCCCACCGAGATTCCCCCCCCCCGCGCTGCGACCCCCGGCACACAAACCCGACTTTATCCGACTCCTCGAACCTCGATACGTCGGCCACACAAACGGTCGCCGCCGATACTTCTCGATCAAAAAGATTCATATAGGGGAATGGAAATACAACACGGACCGCAACCCTACCCCACACATTTGATTCGCGTTAAATAGAAATCCCTCGCCAATGCCATCCGCCAGCACTGGCCACGTACCGAAGTCGACATCCTTCCCATCGTCATGAGCCGCACGTGTACCGCACTTCTCTTCCATCTCGTCATGAGCAGCACGGGCACCGCACTCATCTACCATCACAAGTCTCACCTCTCTTCTCACCCTCCGCGCTGACCCTTCTAGCAAACTCATCTCGAAGGCACGACTCGACACATCACGCATCATTGCACAACTCCACACGCACACTGTTCAATGGCTGCATCATGTCATGCGCAACATACACTCTTCCCATAAGGTCCGTTACTAGTGAAATGGGGATAGTATTGAGCCATGCAAACACAGTTATTGTGGAAGATAACTTGCGCAAACGTAGTTACAGTCACAGTCCCGCAAACGGAACAGTTACGGCGACAACCAGCCTACATGCGTGGTGTCGGGACAACAGAAGTGTGAAAGTTGTAGCCTAGCGACAGCTCTGTACCGAGTCAAACAGTTTATCGGTAAGTCCGATCTAGACATGTACTAATAATATCTAGAGTAGCTTACATTAGCTATCTGCAACTAATACGTATGCGGTATTACTTACAACACTCCCCCTGCAGGTAGCTACGGGATGAAGCGTTGCATTGGGTCTTGTCCTCCAAGGATCGCACTTCGGTGTCTTGCCAGTGCAGGTCCTGGGAGGAGTTTGGTGAGCACGTCATCGTCGGCAAAGCCTGTGAGTTGGAGGCTGTGGTCTAGCCCCCCCCCCCAACGTCAGGCGCATGTCGATGGGGCCATGAAGGTAGCGGGGGACCTTTTGCAGAGCGTACCAATGTGCCTCCGTGGGTGAGGCTTGGGCGGAGCCAAGGATGCGCAAGACCGTGGAGACAGCGGGGCGCGTGCAGACGGGGGCGTAGTGGGGGCTGCCCAAGAGACTGGGGTGGACGTCTGGGTCAAAGTCGGGGGTTGCGTGTGTCGGTCGGCCGATGACCATGGGGTCAATGGTGGGGCGACGACGGCCACGGGGGGTGTGGTCGCCACGCTGGGCTGGGGAAGAATACTGTCCATGGAAGAGAAGAGGTGGGCCACCGGGAAAGGGAGATCGGCCGGCCATGGAAGGCGGCGGGGCGTACGGATGCGGGTGGTCACGGGAGGGGGGGACGCCGTGAGAGGGCGCCTCCGGGATGAGAGGTATGGTGTGGTGAAGGGCATATCCAGCGGGGGGGTAGGGAGGGGGTGGCGGGAGTTGTTCAACCGCGATGTCGTGACGCGAGGGGTCGCGGTGTAGGGCAGAATCAGCGGGGGGGTATTGGGGGGGGTGGTGGGAGGTGTTCAACCATGAGCTCGGGACGCGAGGGCTCGCGGTGCGCATCGGGACGGCGCTGTGCGACGGCGGGGTCGCCAACAAGAGCTACAGCGGTAGCAGCAGACAAGGCCGACTGTGCGTCCGGTGGGGCGTAGCCAGGCTGGGGATGCACAAGCAGGGGGAGGGTGTGCACGTCGTGGCTGTCCCGAAAGTGTCCAAGCTGAGCATCGTGGCGGCGCTGAGCGACAGGGGGGTGCGGATTAGCACCCGCAGCAGGAAGAGCAGCAATGGCGGCCGACCGCGAGTCGAGGTACGCTTCAAGGCGCGTCATTTGCTCAAGGAGCAGCGCGAGAATACCCTGGGTGGTATCGAGATTGCTCTGCTGAGAGCCTGGGTCAGGGGAAACAGGAGGCGAAACAAGCGGAGAGTCGGCAAAGCAAGTTTTCGGCGCCATTTCGACAGAGGGCGAAAAAGAAAGAGCTGAATAAAAAACAGGCAGCGGTAAAAACCGCTAGCCGGACTCGTGCCTAATAGCGATTTCAGAGAGACGGCCTGATGCCCGCCGACCCCTCGGCCTGTAGCCCCGGGGTGTCTCAAAGCACCTTCTTTGTATCCTCCACCCAGTGTGGGGCACAAGTCGAGGCCAAGGCCAGGACAGGTGGAGCGCTGCGCTAGCGGCTGAGTCGCTAAGATAATATAAAACAAAAAGGTAAGCTACGGCTGGCGTGCAACCTGTGGATGCGTATTCACCCGACAGTGCGCCCCCCCGTTCTCCAGCTTGGACCTGTGTGCACCCTGTCCACACACGACGAGTGCGTCGGTGTGGGTGGCTGGCTATCGCCGTCGAGTGGCTGACTTAAGAGGGGTGGTGGCGGGTTTTAAATCGCAGTTTATACTGGCGATACCGCCGACTACAAGTTGAAAGTACCAGTTGTCTATAGAAACTTGCCTTCTTCGGGAGAGCTGTCGATCGCAGCTCGCCGAACCATGTTGTCGCGCGTGAGTGACGTGAGGCGGGGGCCCATAACCTATTGAACCATGCAAACACAGTTAGTGTGGAAGATAACTTACGCAAACGTAGTTACAGTCACAGTCCCGCAAACGGAAGAATTACGGCGACAACCAGCCTACAGGCGTGGTGTCGGGACAACAAAAGTGTGAGAGCTGTAGCCTAGCGACAGCTTTGTACCGAGTCAAACAGTTTATCGGTATGTCCGATCTAGACATGTACTAATCATATCTAGAGTAGCTTACAGTAACTATCTGCAACTAATACGTATGCGGTATTACTTACAAAAGATAGCCGTGCCATGCATGGCACGGTAGGGGGCTGAACGAGGTACCGACAGCTGCGATCCGCGGGATCAACAGCTGTCGGGAAGCCATGTACGGAGGGTTTTGGAAAAACATAATATCCGCACACCGGCACAGGGATCTCCCCCTCGGCCAGTCCAATATGTCTTTTCCGCGACTAAATACTCGCAGATACTCTCCCGACGATGGGGCGGGGGCGGCGTTTGCGAAATATTTTTTGGCGAAGAGGGGTACGGACGGATCAGCGGAGGGACGAGGGTGTTGGAGCTGGCGGCGGACAGCTAGAAGCAGCGCTAGGGACGGCGCTCGCTAGCAGCCGCCAGCCCTGCGAGAGCCTTAGGTCTCCCCTGGGGGCGAGGCCTGCTGCTACGCAGGACGGAGGTTGGTCGCAGCCGGAGGAGCTGCACGGTCTGGCGGCGGCGGTCCCTAGGATCGCCCGCCGCCGGAAAAGCCCGGTACGGGGGGCTTTTGGAAAAAATTCCCGTACCCACCATCTTTTGAGGACCGGCGACTCGATCCCTGTGTTCTTCCAACCCCTTCCCTAGTCGGTACCCGGTTATCGATAGGTTGCCTCAGGCAGTGTGCCTAGGGTTATCGTAACGGCACATTGCTCGTAAAGGCGGCCCGGCGATGCGCAAGTTTCCGCACATCCACCCACCGTTTTCCGAAAATTCAACGTGGATGCCCACAATATCTGGGGCGTGCCAGTAACTGTGCTCACGTCAGTGAACAGCTCGTCGTGGTGTGTTGACGTGCTGTTCGAAACTCATTATTATACCCCCCAATCGAGTTGCATGGCCATCGCGGCAATGCGTGGCGGGTAATTAAATACGTGCCGCTAGTAACGGACTTTTTGGGAAGAGTGTATACCGCATCAAATCCCGCACATCCACCCACCACGCCTCCGCACTCTGCACCTACGCATGCCCCTAACTGCACGCCGCCACCACCACGCATCACATCCTCCCCGAGGGGGGAGTAAAAACCCACAGCAACCTTTGGAGAGGTTGGATATAGGCGGGTAACGATCTAGCCATGCCTTGTAAGTTTCCTAAATGGCATTGTTGGGAGGGGACAGCAACCGGCGCATACGGTACACATTGTAAACCGGCGCATACGGTTCATGTTGTAAACAATTTCAATTTCAATTTCAATCATTTTGGTGCCATCCCGATGCAGCGGCACCACGAGAAGCATCTATGTGTCCGCTACCAAGTGCGGGGGTATGCAGCCGGCCGCCAATCAGCACCACCAAGTGCCGATACCCCACGTATAGAATTCCCACTACCAACATCTCCAGCGTCACTACAACCAATAGCAATAACACCACCACTTGCAGCCTTCCGCCCACCATCGATCGCAAGAGCATCTGACCGCAAACCACCACCGGTAGCTAACACAACACCAACAATACCACAAGAGACAGCTCCAATAGATCCACTAGCGGCAGCCCGCTGTCCACCATTAAGAACAACAACATCCGACCGCGAACCACCACCACCAGCAGCCGCAGCATCACCACCCGCAGTTGCAGCACCCCCACCCGCATGAGCACTATGTCGGTTTGCTGCTGCAACGGCAGCAACATGAGCCGTGTGCCGACCGGTACGTTTTGCACATTGTTAAGAATCCGAATCCACGAAAAAATTGCCGGATCATGTCCCTGCATTAGACCACCATGTGTCCGAAACGCAGTCCTTTGAACGTCCACCTCCCGCACTCAAATTGGCCGGAAGCCATATTGTGACGAGTATAGCATTGTACATGCACTCGTTACTAAATCCAATTCGTGGTTTTCCATTGGAAGGACGTACAACGTGGGTACGTCGCTTCTAACATTTAGCGAGGGTACCGATGCGCGCTGTATGGCTTTAGCTTGATTAGAAACGAAGAAGCCATCATCGCGTGAGACGGCTTCAAAGCGCAAAAAACGAACACAACGATAGCCGCCCGCATCGCGTCCCGGCTAGCTTGCCGACACTTCCATAGTTGTGCCCAAACGACTCGGCATGGTTAGCACTCGGGTTCTTGAAAGTCATGTTGACTCATTGCCACGAATATCCGAGAAAATGGCGAGCACAATGCGCAACGGCGACGGTGGTGGGGCAAGTGGTGGAGCAATTACGCTCCAATCCCCGGTGTTTATGACATATTGCTACTAGTACCGGCGCCCGCCGGCGGCGCAGCGGCGGCGGCCCCGGAGGGGGGTGCGCTCGCAGGCCCGTCGGCACCTACCTCTACCTCCACGCGGTGGGCGGTGGTAACCCCATAGCCGTGCCAGGCCTGGCACGGTAGGGGGCTAAATGAGGTACCGACAGCTGCGATCCGCGGGATCATCAGCTGTCGGAAAGCCCTGTACGGAGGGTTTTGGAAAAACATAATATCCGTACACCAACACAGGGATCTCCCCCTCGGCCAGTCCGATATGTCTTTCCGCGACTAAATACTCGCAGATACTCTTCCGACGATGGGGCGGGGGCGGCGTTTGCGAAATATTTTTTGGCGAAGAGGGGTACGGACGGATCAGCGGAGGGACGAAGGTGTTGGAGCTGGCGGCGGACAGCTGGGAAGCATCGCTAGGGACGGCGCTCGCTAGCAGTCGCCAGCCCTGCGAGCGCCTCAGATCTCCCTTGGGGGCGAGGCATGAGGCTACGCAGGACGGTGGTTGGTCGCAGCCGGAGGAGCGGCACGGTCTGGCGGCGGCGGTCCTTAGGATCTCCCGCCGCCGGAAAAGCCCGGTACGGGGTTTTTTTGGAAAAAAATTCCAGTACCCACCATCTTTTGAGGACCGGCGACTCGATCCCTGTGTTCCTCCTACCCCTTCCCTAGTCGGTACCCAGTTATCGATAGGCTGCCTCATGCAGTGTGCCTAGGGTTATCGTAACGGCACACTGCTCGTAAAGGCGGCCCCCTAACAACGTAAACCACCGAGGGAGGGCACGGACGGCCACAGCGCGATCAGATAGGTGTTGGAGACAGACGGGAGAAGGACAGGGGACAGAAGAAAATCTGGCTCGGGGGCAGGAGAGCCAGCCGGACACCGTCTGCAGCCTAGTTCTTTTCTCTTCTCAGCCCCCGAAGGAGGAGAGAAGACTCGGCTAGGTGGCGAGCTGCGTCGAGAGGAGCGGCTAATACCTCGGGCGGGGTTGGGCACGGATCGAGGCGGGACCGACGACGACCTATGCGAGGGGGGTTTTTTACCTGCCTTTCCCCCCAAGCTCCGGCACGACCGGAGTCGCACAGGAGCCGAAGTCAGGCAGGTTCGCCTCGACCAGCTCAAGCTGGACAGCTCTGCTGATCAGCGACCCCGAAGCGGCTGGAGCAGGCCGCGTATCGTGGAGACTAGCGACATTTTATATTTCATACCTGTATGCAGACAGTACTTGTTTATGAGTATGTTTTAGACGGTATCGTTACTGCCATTGGAGAGGTTGGGATTAGTGGTTCACGGTCTACCTCAGTCTACTAAGTCCTGTATGGCATAGCATAAGGGGGGGCCTAGAGACAACAACCGGTTTATACTGGTATTGTTGTAAACAATTTCAATTTCAATTTCAATACTGGTACCCGGGTTTCGCGCCGCCACCTAGACATACTAAACGAACTGCGACGTGGCGCTATATGGACGCCAACAGCCAGTGCTTGTATTCTACACTCATCCCATAAAGTCCGTTACTAGCGGCACGCATTTTATTACTGGCCACGCACTGCCGCGATGGCCAAGCAACTCGATTGGGGGGTAGAGTAATGATTTTCGAACAACACACCACGGCGCGTTGTTCACTGACGTGAGCACCTCTATCGTCACGCCCCAATTATTGTGGGCACACCCGTTGGATTTGCGGCCCATATTTGGAGGCCGAAATTTGTGCATGTGCAAGTTATGCACGCCTCTATGCGTGTGTGGCGGTTGGCCTCCTCAAGCTAAACGCTAGCACAAATCAGTTCTAATCTGTCTAGTTCTGTCGTTGCAAGATGCCAAGAAGGATGTTGTCGAGAGATGTTGAGAAGATGTCTCAATGTTGTACTTAAACAATATATGTTGTAAGTGAACAATGGAATTGTTAAATGGTTCTGTCACCTCCCTCTACTGCACCGAGCTTAAATAGGTTTCTGCCTAGATAGCTTACGCATGCTTGCTACGCTTACGTGTCAGGCGTTAGGGCTGTCTAACCGTCGTCATTTGTCCTGAGACGCGGCCTGCCTAGCATTGGGTTTCACGACGCGGCCTCTTCTGCATCGAAGAACTCGCTTAGGCGCGTCATCTGGCTAGTTAGATTAACTGTGCATTTCTGTACGTACCGGGAGGTACAGGTATTGGTCGTACTGTAGCATCAACACCCTATGAATATTGCAGTAGCGACGTATCCACGTTTGTACGTCCGTCCGATGGAAAAGCACGAATTGGAATTAGTAACGAGTACCTGTACAATGTCTTGCAATGTACTGTTATTGCATGACTGTACTCGTCACACGTGGCTCGTTACACGTAGTGTCGCGAAAAGCCGGGAGACTACTATGTGGCGGTTAGCCTTCCAAAGCTAGCCGCTAGCACAAATATGTTTTGTTGAGTTTAGTCGCTGCTTAATTGTTGAGTGGTGGTGCGGATAGAGGGAAAATAAGAAGATGTCTCACTGCTTGTACTTTAGTAGTATATTGTAATTGAACAAAGGGAATTGTTATTGGGTCTGTCACCTCCCTCTACTGCACTGGGCTTGAATAGCTTTCCGCTCAGATAGCTTACGCATGCTCATACTCGCTTGCGTGTCAGGCGTTAGGGCTTTGAAACCGTTGTCAACATTCTAGCGACGCGGCTCGTCTAGCCCGGGGAATCACATTATACATAGGAAACCTCGCTTGGCGCGTCATGTGGCTAGTTAGATTAACTATGCGTACTTGTACGTACCGAGAGGTACTTGTAGTATAGTACGCATCATAACCCTTGCTAATATTGTAGTAGCGACGCACCCACGTTGTACGTCCTTCCGATGGAAACGCACGAATTATAATTAGTTACGTACATGTACAATGTCATGCAATGTACTTTTGCATGAATGTACTCGTCACAACTGTACACATGGTTCTCAGCATGTTTGCACACTTGCACGAGTATCCGCCGAGTGTGTTGCGCCTGACCGTCTATAGAGCGGCGACACCGAGAATAACATGTCGTGTGCACTAGGTTTTCTTGCCACGTGCCCGGAAATACAACCAAGGAGCACGGACTAGGGACCTATTGGGCTTGAGGGGCGGTTCACTTGGAGTGTAAGCACCCTAGCACGCGGATCGCTGACCTTTGAAGCTTGCGCATCGCCGGGCGTGAAATATGGCGGGGAGCTTTCAAAGTACCCTAGCACGGGCCTTTATGTTGCATGCGGCAAATGGCACGGCACCATACCATCATAGGACATGAAATGGGCAACGCCGTGAACAAAAGAAATATAGAGCGTTGATATGACTGTTGAGCGTATTAGGGGAGCGGGTGTGCGGGTACCAAATGTCTAGGGGTTGCTAGCCCCGTGCGAATATGGTAGATTTTGAAACCCAAAACCTTAGTTGGTTGTACGAGGGCTTGGATGACATCGGACGGCGGATTTGACGCGAAAACTGGTCGGTAGGCGTAAATTGAGTTGGAAACTTGTGTATTTACTTGGGGGAAGGGCTTCCAGTTGCAACATAGTTTGCTCGAATCGGACACCGTACAACAAAGTTAGGCTTTTTAAAGCCTCTCAAGCTATGGTTTTCCGGCCCCAATCCCACCCACGTCAAGCATCTTAACGGCACATGCCATCACACCAACGTGCTCCCATCTTTGCGGACAACATGCTGTCTTCATAACAATCGCATGTTGTGTCGCCGATTTTGGGAGTATTCACGAGCCAAAGTGTGGAAAATCCATATTCCGGGGCGCCCGAATCATGGTATGCCCCGAAATCGTGGTTGACCCGCAAACCCTAATACGTCAAATCGTAGCCATGACAGGCCCCATTTGTGCCCTGCTTCCCCCTTTCCTTCACCGTCTACACAAGTTTCGGTCCGCCTTTTCAACGAGCTAAAGTACAGTTAAACCCTAGAAACCCTACATGATAGACACCCGCCCTACGCGAAAAGGCCCGATATCACTAGTAACGAAATTTATGGGAAGAGTGTATATTTGCGGGTGTACCAATATCGTAATTTATGTTTGTGCTAGCCCTATAATGCAATGTTACATGACAAGGCTCGTCACACACCCGATGTTATTGGTCCGCCGTGCGATGGTGAGGTGACATAATTCTACATCTTGCTTATCAACATAATTATGATATGTGGTTGGTTTTGACAACTATGTCCGCATGCAATATTTCGATCGTCGCACTACTTATGCTCCTTTTCGGCGTTTTTGGGGGGATGTGCGGCGAGAATCCATGCAACGTCTTTACGGTGCTCTTCATGGTACTTGGGGTTCCTATCTCCGTGACGCTTTTGCAAGAGGGCAGTGTTGATGATGTGGCTTGCCTTCCTGTTCCTCGGGATTAATTTTTCCTATTTTATACATACGTTTTACTTATTAGTGGTCTCCGCTGTTCTATGTGTTATTAGTTTGTCTTCCTGTCGCTCTCTCCCTGCTTTCCAATCTGTCGACTTGAACACTTTCTTCCTTCAACAACGCAATTATACCAGTAGCTTTCTCTATTTGTAATCAACGTTACTTCCGTTATTAATTGTAATCAAATATTACTTTGTCGAAAAAGATTGAACCAGGAAGTTGGAACGCCACCTCATCGCTCGTTCGTCCACCGACTCGAGACATGGCACTGCCGACCCGGGAGGTACTACCGAGGTCATCCATCCTCTTCGTCTCTACCAGTACTCGCGGCTGCCGCTGCCACAGACGTCTGTGTCACACTGATATATATATTGCGCCGCCAGGAATTATGTCGGAAGCGAGTGCCCAGAAGAAGCTCAAGGTGGATGAGGAGGGAGTCCCGCTGCCTCTCTCCTCGCTGAACGGCTTCCAAGTCGAGCGTGTCCTCAACGACGGCCCCATGAACCACTACGTCTGCCTGCTGGGAGGCTTCGAAGACGATGTCGAAGGGCGGCAGGCGATTGTTAAGCTCTCCAAACGCCACTTCCCACTCGACCGTCTTCCGGCTCTGCTATCTGGTGAAGGTGGCGAGGGCGGAGTGGCGCTGAAGTTGGATTTCAACAACGACATCTACGGAAAAGTACGAGCGCTGTTCTCATTCATAGACTGTCGCGGCCTCGTCGTTTTGTACCACGGACAACTCGTGTACACGGGTGCAACTTTCCGCTCGATTCTTGCTTTCTCTTTCTCTTCGCTTACTGTAGCTATAACTATCCCCCCCCCCCCCCCCCCCCCCCCCCCCCCCCCCCCCCCGCTTCGCGCTGTCTCAGTACGTGGCGCAGGGCCCCGCAGAGCTCAACGCTTTCATTGTGGACGTGATCTACCCGTGCACGGCGAAGCACATCGCCAAGCACGAGGCGCAAAAGACGGCGATGATCCGCGAGAGCCCGGCGATATACCGCGCCGCCGTTGTGCCCTACATCAACGCCATCCCCGCCGCCCATATCCAATGGGTGTTCAACATCATCGACGGGAAAAGCGAGATGGAGCGCGTGATATTGCAGGACTGTGATGACGAGACCGGTTTCACTCTACTGCCGGACCTCAAGTGGGACCAGGCGCAGGTGGAGCAGCTGTACTGTGTCGCCATTGTCCGTCGTAGGGACGTCAAGAGCATTCGCGACCTCACCAGCGAGCACCTACCGCTGCTGAAGAACGTGCTGGAGCGCAGCTACGTCGAAATCAAGGCATCGCGCCCCTCTCTTGTCTCGTTTCCATCAGACAATCTCGTACAGTGCTAACGTCATAACATTTCAGAAAACGGAGCGCCTTCGACAGCTTTTCCTTGCCAACCCTAAAATAATGACTGACATCCACATCGTGGTTGCCCTTCAGAACAAATTTGGAGTGGAGCGCAGCAGCCTCAAGGCCTACCTTCACTACCACCCCTCCTACTACCACCTCCATGTGCACTTCACCCACACCCGCCTTGGCTCCGTCGGCAACGGTGCCGGCAAGGCGCACCTCCTGGCTGACGTTATCGCCAACATCGAAACCTTTGGGTCCGACTTTTATCAAAAGGCGACGCTGGAGGTGGAGGTAGGCACTGGGCAGGAGCTCTTCAAGCGCCTGACTGCTGAGGCAGGCAGTGCATGAGCCACAGGGACGCTCAGTCCTGCAGACCAACCGCCCCGCCCTTTGCTTCTCTGCCTGACCGAACTCTGAGCGAAGTGTTGGAACAGGGTGCAATGCATCCTGGCACTGTCATTGACAGTCGCATACGACCAGCAGCAAAGCTGCTGATTGGTGTTCAGACCAGTAGTCAATGAGAATGACTATCTGGCGCTGAGGACAGCTCCGCATCCTGGCACTGTCATTGACAGTCGCAGACGACCAGCAGCAAAGCTGCTGGTTGGCATTCAGACCAGTAATCATTAAGAATGAATATCTGGCACTTAGGACAGCTCCGCGTGACAATGTCCGCGTGAAACTGCGTATGTAACCATTTCTGTTTGGACTGGGCAGTTGTTTGTTGTTGCCGATGGTCTGTTAAGGATCACTCGCAGCTGTGTTGAGTAATGCCGCGTGTGCCTGACTTTCCTGCCATTCTCGCATATCATCCACATCTCCACGTTGTCAGTCGCACCCGCCATTGATGGGTCGCAGTACCAATCCACTGCTGCACCCGTTGTATCTATCTGAGTGCCAACCCTAGAGGGTCTGCCTTGGCCACGTAACGAGTGAATTGGGCAGCTACGCAGTTCCATTTGCCCCCACCATTACATTGAGAGATGCGTCTGTGCTCTGGCTATCATGCTCAGTCCCTTTTGACATCCAAACATTCGTAAACAACAAAATCGAAGGAGCGCCGCTGTGCACAGCTGGAGCGGCACGACATCTGATCCATTCACAGTGACTGCGTTTGTTATGCCATCCTCCGCAGTGACTTGAGCATCAATCTTTCTTCCCAGGAGGGCAGCCAGGATGTGGGCATGCGTTTTGGAAATATGTTTCGAGTAACTCCATTGTGCGTGTATGACAGTCACTATATCTCGAAAACAATCGATGATTCATTGTCATGTTGATACTAATAATTTCAGATCCTAACCATGATTGCTTTTGGCAGGCGGAATCCAGAACGCGTGGCTTACCGTGTGATCATCCATTATTCTAGCAGAGTAGGGAATACCACCACAATGGGGACATTTCAACGGTATTTATGACACACCCTCTGCTAGAAATGACACCCTAAACACGCAAGTAATGATATATATATGGCTGCTCGCGTCTGCTGACCTGCCCTCGTCAATTTCCATGAATGAACGAGTATGGTTGACGCTCCGCCGTAAAATTTCGACCCTAAATCACACGGAATCCCATCCTCCGCTGTAGTAATGCAATTTATGCCGCCGGAATGTGTGTCCTTAGCCGAGTGCGACCTCCTCGAGCAACCGCCGTCGACTCTGATGCGCGTCCCGTGCTCCTCGTGTCGTCCCCTCCGCCGAGTAAAGACTTGGCAGGCCCGCGAGACCTGGATGGTACGTTTAATGAATTTTCTGCAGATATCGGATGAAATAGGCGACATTGTCACGTACCGATGTCAAGTTGTACCGGGCAGCACGGTGACATTGCGGCAGGTGAAAATTCAGTACTTGGTATAATACTCATCACAATGGGCAGGGCGGTACGTTTGGGTCAGTAGCTGTCTCCCCTGCCTGGTGGTAGAACGCGTGCCTTCCCGATCCCCAAACTACGCGCTCACCCTCTGCTCACATCACCTCACCTCGCGCACAGCTGCGTTATGGTCCGTCTATTTCCAGGTCCCATCCAGAGTGTTGTTTCACCCAGGCAGGCTAACTGCAAGTACGGAAAGAAGTCCCGCAAAGATATTTTCAAGATCGCTCCTGATATTATTCCGCGCACGTAGTACACGATGTCGGTCCAGTCTGCTGTCGCGCCCGTCGCCCACAACCTGGACGTCAGCCCACCTGTGCCCGCCACCGAGTACAAGGTCAGCGAGACCCCCGAGGCTTTCACTGTCAGGGCTGACTTGAGTCACGTGCAGTCCACAAAGTTGGGCCTTACCAACGAGGTACGTATTCTCCGATAGTAACATGTCTTTTGCAGTGCTCCATAATAGATCAAAACTTTATGCAACACACGCTTCAGTTGACACTATTTTTGCGCGATGTTTGGTACAATTTGAAAACGTGTGTGACGCTTCATGCGCAGAGAATTCTCACCATCGTGGGTGAGCGACAGGGCGAGCAGGAGGCAGCTGTTCCCTATCAGCGTGCGGTGAGTTTGTGCGAATGATTTGTGCAAAAATTGACAGACTTGACCGAACTTGTTTTATCCTTTTTGTCGTCTGTTATTTATTGAGATTTTACGTCTGACATCGCCCGAACGGCCTTGCAGTTGCCCCTCCCCGAGTCGGTGGACGAGACCAAGATAACTGCAAGCATGAATCCCGAAGGCGTCCTATCTATGTCTCTCCCCAAGAAGGGAGATGCGCCGGCCGCTGCCCCTCCTGCCGTCGCCGCCCAGTGAGCGTCGCATCCCAGTGCAGAGACGAATACAAACTGACCTCTCCCCTTCCGTCTTTTAGCACCATCCGAACAAAATGTAATTAGTCTTAGATCTTTCGATACCTCACACCATCGTGTGATACTTCGTACTCATCATATCAATGATTTCAACGATAGCAAGCGAGTAAAACATTTAATATGTGTAACGAAGTACATGCGGAATCCACGCGATTGTTCACCGGAACACAAGGTTCATGAGATAATAAAGCAAGCTTGATAGTGCAGATGAAGGTCGACGTCCATAGGAAATTTCCATTCGCTGATTCCGTGGACAAATTTTTGGTCATATTGGTAATATAGAGGTTTGAATTACAGGGCTAAATTACGAAGTAACCGGCGTTACCTCCGTTACAAGCGTTACCTCCGACGCTACATCTCCCTAACGGTTCAAGCGCCCACGCGCGCACGGACAATAAAATGTCCGCACACTATATAACACACTAGCAACGATTGTGTGTCCACCTTCTACCTTTTGCGAGAGCTATCGCTCACGCAACCGACATCGTGGCTCTCGCTAGCCACGCAAGGTGCTGATCACTTGAGTCTCCTGCACGACGCACGAAAACACACTCCTTTACTTCAAATGGCAGACCGCCTGGTATTGCCTATTGAACTCTACCCCGCTGCGCCCGGTGACGCGCCGGAACTGCAGCTAGACCAGCTGCAATTGCTGATAGAGATTGTTCAGCAGTTAGCAGCCCACGTCGAAACTCTATCCGTTGCAACCGCATCAACAAAACACACTACTTCAGCCATCCCCACAACCGACTCCGACAGCGCTGCGGGTGGACGACTCGAGCTCGACGCTCTACCAGCTAAAGTAAAAACACCCCTCTAGAGTACATCGACCCTAGAGAGTGGTCAGATTTCGCGTCCCGTACGTTCGCGGATTGCCTACCCCCATCTGGCACAACAGTCCCGTGCATGTAGAACCCTCGACACGACGAGGCCGAATTTGTTTTTACGGACAACGCGAGAATTTCCTCCCGCGACGAGTATCGACACCTACTCTGCTATGGTGTATTTTCGGCCGCCGTAAACGCGGCACTCGAAATTGCTATGGAAACGCTTCGCTCGGTCACCTCTACCCCCGACGAAACAACTTACGCCTACTCCCTCGTCGACTCAGCGCTACGTACTAATCAAGCAGTGGCCTCAACGGGGGAAGCACGACTCACCTATATCATACGCTTCAAGGCCAAGAAGATTCTCACCGGAGAAGAACGCGTCGCGGAGCGTCTCGTCTACACACGTTGCTTCGACACAGTCGCCTCCGACCGTGGAGGCAACGTCGTCGACGGACTCATGTCAGCCCTTGAGGACAAACGACTCGAAATCAGCATCACAGCAGCTGCAAGAACGCAAGCAGCTGCCCAGTTCAATGCCGACAAGCCTAGATGAGACAGACCGGACAGACCGATCGACAAGCCGGACAAGCCGGACAAAACCAAGGCCAAGCCTAAGGACCGCACGGGCGGCCGCCCCCTCCCCTCTACCGACAAGGCACACAAGAAGACCGAGGCCGACAAGGAGGAATGGCGGGGTGACCCGCCGTGCCGATTCCTGCACACCAGATTCAAGCTACATGCGTCATCGCGTGCGGCGAAACTGGCAAGCCTGGAAAGATATCGGCGCGAGCGCACACGTTTTACGGTGGATCCGGGAGGGCGTTACTATTCCCTTCCAAAACAACCGACCCCCACCTCCGTTCAACCAAGGCATCTCAATACTAGACGCTACCCCCGAGGAGCTCACCTTTGTCGAGGCCGAGCTCGCGCGCTTCGTGGAGACGGGAGCATGGGAACGCACCACCTGCAACAAGTTCGTATTCAGACTCTTCTTAGTCGCCAAGCCCGGCAACAATCAGTGGCGATTTATCGTCGACCTGCGACACATGAACATCTTCTCCGTCAGAAAGCGACTACGGATGGAGTCTTTGCTAGGCGTACGTCATCTGACTCGAAAAGGCGACTACATGTTCTCGTTCGACCTCAAGGACGGGTTCTACGCGCTTGGCATCGTGCCAGAGCAGCGCGACTTCCTAACAATAAGCGTTCAAGGCCAACTATACCGACTAGCTGGCCTCCCGATGGGCTGGTCGCTCAGCCCTTACCACTTCTGCGCGTTTACGGACACATTCGTACGACACCTCCGACAACCAGACCCCGGTGGTTTTACGACACAGCAGGGGAAGCCTACACAACCCGGCAGCGACAGACCGAGCAAGCGCTTCCTACGACACACGCGGTGGCGCGGAGCAAAAATCTTACCTTACGTGGACGACTTCCTCCTCTTCGCCGCCACTCGTGCGCTCGCTATGGCGCTCCGGCAGCGCGTCGACCGCCTCCTCACCAGTCTTGGCCTTCTCCGCCACCCCTCCAAGGGTTTTTGGGAGCCGGCGCAATACGGCCACCACATGGGCATCGACATCGACACATCTACATGTTACTTCTTCGCCCCAACGGAAAAGCTTCAGAAGCTCGCCAAACATGCTCGACACCTACTGCAACGTGCAACACGAAACTGCATATGGCTACCTGTCAAGGACCTACAATCATTCGCGGGTCAGGCGCAGTACCTTTTTCTTGCGATTCCGGCGGCAGATTCTTCCTCCTTTACGACAAGTAGGCGGGGAGGCCACGTCCGCCTCACCCCGCGGCTCAGTCGCGATCTATAGTGGTGGACACAAGTACCCAGCCACGCCAACGGCAAGAACATACACCGCCCGGTCGAGTCAGCGTACATACACTGCGACAGTTCGGGATATGGTTGGGGGGCAGTACTGAACGGCAGACTTGAAGCGCGCGGCTTTTGGGGAATAGAGGACGAAAAACAGCACATTACCTGGAAGGAACTGAAGGCCGTCCGTATGGCCGTCCTCAGCTTCTTGCCACACATGGCTGGCCGCAACGTTCTCCTCCACGAAGACAACCAGGCGGTCTGCCACGTCATGGCCGGCCTGACGTCCCGCTCCCCGGAGATGATAAACGAATTACGCCGTTTGTGGTACCTGTTGGACACCAACAACATCCACATCAGGCCCAAATACATCCGTTCTGCGGCAAACACGTGGGCAAACAAGCTCAACCGCCACCTCGACAGCGACGACTGGCAACTCGACCCCTATGTGTTCCACGAAATGGACACACAATTCGGCCCGCACACAATCGACCGGTTTGCGTCGGCTCTCAACACGCTACAGCCCCGCTACAACGCGAACTGGCTAGACCCATCGTGCGAAGCCGTGGACGCCCTTCACCTCGCCGATGCGGCTTGGAAAGAAGAAAGCAACTGGTGCAACCCGCCATGGCCCCTGCTACCCGACCTCGCCCAGAAACTACAACAGAGCGGCGTAGCAGCCACGGTGGTCGCCCCCCGTCGGCAAGGAAAAGCGTGGCATCATGCCCTTACCGAATTGGCGTGCCACGAGACGGTCCTGCAGGCCCGAGCTCACTTGTTCCGTCCCGGGCGGCGGTACAGTCGGCAAGCCTCACTGGCCCGTCACTGTCTTCCGGATTCCCTCCCGGCCTGGTTGTACCTCCGCCGGGGCGCTGTCAGTGCTACCCTGACCATGTTCAACACACGACACATCAGGCCAACAGTCCAAGCGTACCCTACCCGACCATCAAAGGTCCGCTACAAGGTGGAGGTGGCAGGCTGCAACAACCCATGGGCCGCCTCGATGCGCCCCTACATGCAACGCCTATTGGGCACTGACAGCCTTGGAGCTAAAACGCTCGACTTACTGACCGCCGCATGGGCGAAAAGCACGTCCGACACGTACAACAGCGCAATCAAACCTTACTTCCAGTTCTGCGAGGAGCAAGGCCTACCGCCGTTAGCCGCAACAGCCGCTACCATGGCCCGCTACATCGCATGGATCGGGGAACGTGGCACCATTAAGGCTACTAGTCTACAACCTTACCTTTCAGCCGTGAACGGGTTTTTCAAAGACCACGGCGCAGAACTAGTCGCACAAGGCGATTTGGTCGCCAAGATCCGGCGGGGTCTCGCAGCGTCCCGAGTTTCCCTCCAGCCCAGCCGCACACGCATGTACCTCCCAGCCCGGATTCTTGTATCATCGCTACGCCTGGCCAAGGACCTCCGCACACAGTTGACAAACACGTGGACTAAGGCTCAAACGGACCTCATTCTGTCTAGCGACGGTGCTCCTAGCCGCATTTTTTGTCGCGGTGGAGCGGGAGTTGAGTGCCGGTCTTGAGACTTGTTGTGTACTCCAACCGGCGGAATCCTCATGTACCACGGAACGAGAAAAGGTCAACGGGGTACTTCCACGGTAGCGTTACCTCCGTTACAAGCGTTACCTCCGACGCTACATCTCCCTAACGGTTCAAGCGCCCACGCGCGCACGGATTGTAAAATGTCCGCACACTATATAACACACTAGCAACGATTGTGTGTCCACCTTCTGCCTTTTGCGAGAGCTATCGCTCACGCAAACCCACCCACCTTGAGGTACGGAGTTTGGGTACGGGGAGGGTTGACCGGTGGCGGCCTAGTCCGCGCGGCGGTTGACGCCGTAAACCGCGAGCTGTTGGGCGGTCATGCGGAGGTGCCGGGTCCAGCAAGCGACGCCCTTGCGCCTCTTGCTCGGGATGCACAAAGGGATGTCGCAGTCCGGGCACTTGTAGGACGTCCAACCCACATTGTCGTCGTCCACACGGCACATAGTGCAGCGGGCTTGCTTGGTGGCGTTGTCGTTGCCGGGGCGTTTGCCGAGGTGCTTGATGCTGTGAGGCAGCGGGGGTGGCTCGTTGGTGATGTCGGCCAGTACGCGCTCGGTCCTGCGAGTCGGCTCCACCTCCCCTGTCAGCCCATTGTATATCAGGGCCTTGCACATCAGGTCGGCGAAGTTGACAACGGTTGACTCTTTGAGTGGGTGTTGCCTCGGGAGGTGGTGCTTCGCGAGCTTCCAACAGTCGGTGACGTGAATGCCGGCCATGGTGGTGTGCAGGCGGAACCAGCAGTCCTGCGTCAGCCACAGCTCCTCCAACATCAGGTCGTGCTGGCGGCTCTGGTTGTGGTTGTCGACGCGCGGGCTCCGAGCGAAGTACTGCGAGACCACGTCTGGACGAGGTATGGGCATGGTGGTGATGTTGTTGAGGTCGTCAGCCCAACGTTGAACGTACGGCTCGCCATCGTGCACCCCCCCAGCTCCCTCCGTAGCCAGAAAGAATAACACCCTCCTCCTGTTGTACTTGTACCCGATTGCCATCAGGCTCACACCCTCAACAGTGGAGCGGAGAACCATGCGACTGCCGGCGGGCTTGTCCTTCAGGTGTGACTCCAGGTAGGCCTTGGGGTACAGAGAGTGGGATGTCTTGACACACCCAATGAAGTGCCGGCCTGTCTTGCCCACAGCGACTGCGGCCTGTCACAACCATCCAACAAAATAACCAGTTTCACACATTCACATGCAGGCATGCATTGTACTGAATTGATATCTATGTTGTTGTACCTTGACAGATGCAAACCAGCTGTCGCCCACCACAGTCGCGCCTGCAGGAGCAGATCGCTCAGCCATCCGCAGGGTGCATGCGGCAGTCACACCCAGCTCAGGTGCGTGCTCCTTCAGCCTCATAGCATCCCTGCCCTCCTGGATCTCAAAATGAATCATGACACCTGTCGCACAATCACACGCCGTCTTGCCCTCAGTGCCCAACGGCTTGGGCTTGCGCTTGATGAAGGATATGTTGGGTAGGCCGCCAGTCTTGGTGGAGCGTGGCTGGTACGCGCTCATGGCCTCGTCGAAGGTGATCCACACCCCCATCACCAGCATCATCATCCTGTTGCGGTTGAAGTCCTCCACCATCTTAGTGAACATCTGCCATGTGTCTGGGCCAGCTCGAGGTGCCGCCTTGCTGAACTTGACCAGGGCACGGATCTGCTCGAACCGCCAGTGCGGCATGTACTTCTGGAAGTTGGGAGCCTCGCGGATACCGTCGGCCTCGGTATGGTCGGCCCAAAGCGCCTTGCCCTTTTGGTTGAACTGCCTCGCTGCTAGCACCAGTCCCCAGAATCTCACCCACTCAGACTTAGTGACCGGGCGGAAGGTAGTACGAGTCCGAAGCGCGTAGTCGTTCAGGTTTTCCAGGTCTTGAACCACATCGCCAGGGTAGAGCTTCAGCCAGAGGGCGAGTAGGTCCAGGGCTCCGTCTTTGTAGGGAAGCCCGCCTCGCAATCCAGTAGCCTCGCCTCCAGCAGCACGCATGAGGTCAGCAGCACGGTCTGCAGTGGTGATGGGGGGGTCGTAGTCTGGGCCACATACCGTCCATGTAACAGTCCGGCGCCCAGCGCCAGTGGTAGACAGTATCACTGTGTAGGGGGTGCCAGTGATAGGCTCGACCAAAAGGCTCTGAACAGGGCAGTCGAGTGGGAGATCTTGCCCGCCCAGCCCTTCCTGCTCGTCGTCACTGTCGGCGCCTCCACTCTCGTTCACTACCTCCTCGGACGCCTCTGGTGTCTCGTAGTATAGCTCGTTCGGGTCGTCGCAATCGTCGTTCGGGTCGTCGCCATCGTAGCCAATCGCGGCGCGCGGGCTAAACACGTCGTAACCAGGAGTGGCGCGCGACGAGGTAACGGCCGATGCAGCGGAGCAGCCAGCCGACCCGGCCGCCGACTGTACAGCCAGCCGTACCGTGACGCTACCGTCAGGTGTGAACTCGGTTTGGACTGAAACGAATGGCATATCCGGTTGGTCAAGCACCTCTGTCACAGGAATCGAGACGCCGGGTGACGGAGCATGATCGGCGACGAGGAGCTGTGGCACGGGGTTTTTGCGGGACTTGGGGTTGGGCACTGGGGCACGACGGACAGCCGGCGCCGCCGCGAGAGGCGCCACGACACCATGGACACTTCCGGGGCGAACGGGAGGTGACGGGCAGGGCATAGCTTGTCTCGGCTCCGTGAAGGGGACCGTCGACAGTGCTCTGGCCTGCGGGGCGTAGGCGAGTTAGTTGTCTCTGTAATATTTTAAAAAAAAATCAAATTCCGTGCCTCGGACAGACGCAATCGCACGGCCGCGCCACGCACACACGTCGACAAAATCACCACAAGCCGACGACATACTGTCCAGGCAAGGTATTAGACGAGTGCATGGTGGTAGAGGAGACACACCTGGGGCAGGGCGCCAGCGCCGGTGGGTTGCAGCTTCAGCACGTTGGTGGTCTCGCATGACTCTGTGCCGTCATCCCACCTGATGCGGAACTTGTTGCTGGCGACCGACTCGACGACGTTACCAAACTTCAAGGACCTCTGTTGGCGTACTCTGCCAAGGGCAACGGGTTCAAATGGCCCTCGACGGGCGGCCACACGGCTGTTGATCTCGATAGGTTTCCTCATGGTGGAAAGGTGGGTAGGTGGTGGGGGCCGCCTTGTGCTGGCCGATTTGCGGACTCCAGCGGGCCCGGGTCAACTTAAGTATACTATTTGGCGCTTGGGGGACCTCCCCTGACGCCCTGGTGGTCATCATGCCAGTTTAGCCCGTAGCACTGGGCCCACACTTTTTGTTGTATATATACACCATTTGTTGTATATATACAACATTTTTGCCCGAGGCACTAGGGATAGCTTCATATCAAAAAATCCGACGCGGCATGCCGACGTACCAAAACGTACCGAAACGTACCAAAACGTACCATACGTACCAAAACGTACCAAACGTACTAAAACGTACCAAATGTACCGGCAGAAAATGTCGTGCATTGCTCGTCATATATTTGGGTATTTACTATCTGGTATTCGGAACATTTTTCCGCATTTTCAGGGATAAGAAACGTGTTGGCTTTGATATAATAAAATGATAGCCGATTGATATTTCCAATACAGTAGTAGTATACAGTATCATACAGAAATACTTACTTACATTACTTATGTACAAATCTCTCTCTCCCTCTCCTTCTTATGTGCTTGTGTTCCTTTCTTCTTTACTGGTTGACACTTTCTTTGGAAACAAATAATGAATCCAAATACTATTATTTGTGACTTATATAACTTGTATAATAATCATACAGAAGTACTTACTTACATTGCTTACTTATGTACAAATCTCTCTCTCCCTCTCCTGCTTATGTGCTTTTGTTCCTTTCTTCTTTACTGGTTGACACTTTCTTTGGAAACGAATAATGAATCCAAATACTATTATTTGTGACTAATATAACTAATATAATAATCATACAGAAATACTTACTTACATTACTTACTTATGCACAAATATCTCTCTCCCTCTCCTGCTTATGTGCTTGTGTTCCTTTCTCCTTTACTGGTTGATACTTTCTTAGGAAACAAAAAATGAATACAAATAGTATATTCCCCTCTAGGGATAGCTTCATATCAAAAAATCCGACGCGGCATGCCGACGTACCGAAACGAACCAAAACGTACCAAATATGCAATCACGTACCAAAACGTACCAAACGTACAACCACGTACCAAAACGTACCAAATGTACCGGCAGAAAATGTCGTGCATTGCTCGTCATATCTTCGGCTACTAACTGTCCGTTATTCGGAACGTTATTCCACATTTTCAGGGATAAGAAACGTGTTGGCTTTGATATAATAAAATAATAGCCGATTGATATTTCCAATACAGTAGTAGTATACAGTATCATACAGAAATACTTACTTACATAATTTACTTATGTACAAATATCTCTCTCAGGCAAATATATTGCTCAGGCAACGAGCAGCGGAGTATCTAAGGATTATTCCCCTCTAGGGATAGGTTCATATAAAAAAATCCTACGCGGCATGCCGACGTACCGAAACGTATCAAAACGTACCAGACGTACAGCCACGTACCAAAACGTACCAAATTTTACAGCAGAAAATTTCGTGCATTGCGCGTCATATCTTCGGTTATTAAGTTTGTGTTATTCGGAACGTTTTTCCACACTTTCAGGGATAAGAAACGTGTTGGCTTTTATATAATAAAATAGACGTTTGATATTTCAAATACAGTATATAATATCATACTGAAATACTTACTTACACAACTTACTAATGTACAAATATCTTTCTCCCTCTCCTGCTTATGTGCTTGTGTTCCTTAGAAAAGAGGAATCCAAGCGATTCTGGTTACAAGAAAAACTAGATGAACACGGACAGGGAAAGTGGGAGGGGAAACAAAAGGGCAAGAGTGACAAGAGGATCACGGAATCCAAAGCACGGCAAAAGGAAAGCACTACATTGTGCACAAACCTAGCAGATTGAACTAAGGAAACTCCTAGGCCGCGCCGAGAATGCAACACGTGGAGGCGACAAGCGGCGCCTCACGCGCCGCTCGAGGAAACACGAGGACGCTTGCGGCCCATGGCGCGGGTGAAGAGCGCCGTAGCAGGAGAAGGCATCCCGGCCGAGGAAGAAGCGGCCTCGACGCCGTCCGCAGCGGCGGACAAACCGCGCAAGACGTTGTCCGCGTGAGCAACATGGACGGCGAGAGAGACCTTTCGACGCCAGGAGGCCAACAACTTGCCCACATGCATCCCTTTAGATGCGGCTGCCTGCTTGGCTAGCTCCGTCAAGAAAGCCGTGGCGTGGCCGCCGAGAGTACCAAATTCCGTGACAGCAAAGGGAATGAAACGGATGTCGGGCCGACTCCTCACCCCTTCGGAGTACTTCTCGAACTTGGTCTTCTCATCACGGCGGAGAGCGACTTCGGGTGACGGGGGGCTAGAAACGCCGAACAAACCGGAAACCACGGCATCAAGGGCAAGTTTTGAGCCTCGGATGCCGTGATAGTGCAAGACACCCACATCCGCAGGGAGACCGTCGCTGCCGTTGGGGAGTTGAACTAACATCGTGGGATCTGTGAGAACCTCGACGCCAACCCCGAGTGCGCCACGAACCTCGGAGAGGAATCCAACGGCGGGTATATTGCTAAATAATCTATTAAGTTTGTATATTGCTAAATAATCTATCTGACGCAGCAAACCTCACGTACGAAAACGTACAAACACATAGATTCTCTCTCTTCTCTCTCTTGTCGCTCTCCACCAAATGGGTGATTGATATTGAATATTTATATAGTAACTTATCTGACGAGGCAAATCTCACGTACGAAAACGTATCAACATGTAGATTTTATACACACCTGGGCAGCACCATTATCTTACGTCACATCATATACCAATTAATAACATAAGAAAGGGCGATGTTGTGTTGCAACCGTTGTATGACCGTTATAATTCCGTTCTTTTTCTTTTCACATATTTATATGATTTACATGCCCGTTCAGGAATGCCAAACGTCGTTTCGCGGTCGCAATTCCGGACTGGTACCGTACTCGTTGTCCTTTATGAAGTGGGTTGAAATGATTTCGCAGCTCACATTTCTCACTTCACCTCGTCGAAACAAAAAGTCGATATATCGCTAAATCTTTTGTGGACGCGATTATTTGTCAAGTGCCCGGGGATATCGCTAACGTCAATCAAGGCAATTGCAACCGGCGGCCTTCTCGTCATTTCCAAAGGTAATGCACACACTACTTGTAAATAAATATTGCTACTCGTATCTTTCATTTAACGAATAGAAGATACCATTGGGCACATTTCTCACTTCAGCTCGCCACAGTAACTACTCAGTAACGATAATCGATAACAATAATAACTCTCTCTTGTTATTGTTAGCAAACGTACAATGACGTACTAAAACGTACCAAAACGTATAGCCACGTACCAAAACGTACCAACCATACAACCACGTACCAAAATGTACCAACTGTACCGGCCGAAAATTTCGTGCATTGCTCGTCGTATTTTCGAATGTGAAATTCGCGTTATTCGGAACGTTTTTCCGCATTTTCAGGGATAAGAAACGTGTTGGCTTTGATATAATGAAGTACCCGATTGATATTTCATACTTATATAGTATTGGCCATATTTCCAATACAGTATACAAGGAGTGGCCCGTAGTTCTTTGTGCATGTCGTTCTTTGTATTTTTGTAATCATGTACAGACTAAGCTTATATCTCTCTGTGCATGTCGTTCTTTGTATTTTTGTAATCATATACAAACTAAGCTTATGTCTCTGTTTATGTGTTTTTGTAATCATTAAGATAGTCATTGGCTTTGACATAATAAAGTACCCGATTGATATTTACTTATATAGCATTGGCCATATTTCCAATACAGTATACAAGGAGTGGTCCGTAGTTCTTTGTGCATGTCGCTCTTTGTATTTTTTTAATCATGTACAGACTAAGCTCAAGTATCTCACTATGTGTTTTTGTAATCATGAAGATAGTCATTTGCTTTGATATAACAAAGTACCCGTCTGGGTTCTTATCTCCGCGACGCTTTTCAGGAAGGCAGTGCTGATGCTGTGGCATGCCTTCCTGTTCCTCGGGCTTAGGGTCATTTCATATGCACGACCTTATGTGGAGATATAGCTCCACATGTAGTAACACGTACCAAAACGTACTGGCATGCCACGCGTGTACAGTGCCACGTCGCGATTTCATTTTTGTCACCCTCGCGGTCAACGCTTGTCGAGAAAACGATGTCGAGAAAAGGAATAGTAGTTTGCGCAGTACTGCCGCTATCTCGCATGGCGGCATTTTGGATCCAAAATGCCGCCATGCGAGATAACAGATGTCGAGATAGGATTCAAAACACTGTTTTTCCCGACTACACAATGCGCTCCCGCCTACATAATCGCTTTGTCCCGTCACACACACACACACACACAGACCGGGCCAACGATGGCGGACTCCGGAAGTCCTCAAAGCCCGAAGGCTCCGACTCCTCTCAAACGTGTTGCTTCTTCACCACCTTTTTCTCCACGCGAGGCGCGGTGTCATCGAAGGCATGAGAGCGTCGCTGGTAGCCCGGCGGCGGGCATGTCGTCGCGTGATCGCTCAAAACCCCGGAAGCCAGCGACCTTCTACAGCCCACTTCCGTCGGAGGACAAAATACCGAACATTTTCTATTCTATACATATGTGTATATATGCTCTGCATGTTTTGTCGGTAGTGCCTAGACACCGGCCGCAACACATCGCTAGTTCGCGCGCCGCCGGGCTGGTTGCTACCTGTACAGGTACCTGTATATGTCGCATATTTGCATCTCGCATCATCTCAGCATGTTTTTCTCGCTGTATAAAATAATATCTCCACATTGCAATTTTTACTCGAATATCGGCCACGTGGCGTCCTGTATGCACGCACGTGATTATCTCTACATCAATTTAACTCCACATGAGGTCGTGCATATGAAATGACCTTTAGGTTTTTTCTTCCTTTCTTTCTTTTTCTTGCTTGGTGGCCTCCACTGCTTTTTCTTGTAAGAAATTTTTAATATAAAGTACCCGATTGATATTTCCGGACCCAATCCCATCTCATGCATCGCCGCCCACGTTCGCATCACTCGCATCAACCAGGGATCCCCCACCTCCCATGCATATCGTTCTTACTTTTTGTAAGCAACTATCCCACGCTACCCTAGAGGGGATCTCCTCGCTCCGCACCCCCCGCGCGCGCGCCAGCGCGCGCCCTGCAGTATGGGACTGGCAGGTAAGCCCGCACCGTTACCCTTTACATGCAGCGTTTTATTCGGGGACCTCTCCCCGACTCTCCCCACTAAACAAGTCACTCTTCACGATGACTTCATCGGCATGACAGCGACACATGAAAGGAGTGCAAAGTGGGGAACGCGTCGACTGTTGGAACCGAAACGCTGCAAGCACCTCCAAACCCCAAAGCACCTACGAAAATCTTGCGTTGTACCGGCTACTAGTTACCCCTTGCTCTTTTCTTCCAAATTGTAACAAATTCCATTATGGTAGTCAACGAAGTTATTCTTGATGCACCCTCGCGCGTGCGTCGGCAGATGCGTACACTATATAAATGTGTCGAACTTTGCAACAAATTACAAAATAACTAGACATTTTATTCTGTGACGAATCTAACGAAGGTACAAATGAAATGCGCACGTGCAAGGCAGTTTGCAAGCGCTCACAATCCCGAGCGATGAGCAAATGCAGCTGCTGTCTTACGAGAACAATGTGCAGCCCATGAACTCGAGGCACTCGATCGTGGCGAGTTGTTAGAAGCTTGAGTAACGCCGAAGCCGAGCGTAGTTACAGAATACCTCCGACTTGCCCAACGTTTACACATTAAACGACCAGAAAATATTTAGCATGTTTCATCGACATGCACCCCATATACTTTACATTCTCCGCACAACCCAGCGGCCGCCCCCCCAATCCGCCTAATCCTCTTCGTCGCTACTCTCCAGCACAGCGACGCGGCCGCCGCGACCGCCCCGCCCCTCCGCCACCCGCTCCGCCAGCTCAAACTTACGCGCCTCCGCCATCCGATCCCTCCGCCGAATCCGCGAGCTGCTCCGCCGGTCCACACCCCCATCCTCCTCCTCCTCCTCCTCTTCTTCCTCGCTCCCACCCTCCCCAGCTGATGAGCACGCCAGCTTCCTCTTGGGCAGCAGCAGCCCCCCCTCGCCCTCCTCATCCTCCGCATCCACATCCACCTTCACTCCCTCTCCCTCCCGCACCGCGGCACCCTCCTCCGCAGAGCCCGCATCAACGACCGCCTCACTCCCACCCTGCTCACCCCTCTCACCCCCATCCTGAAAGACAGGCCACACCTCTCTAAAACTCAGCAACGAGCCGAAGCGCCAATTCCCACCCAAAACCCTAAAGACATATCAACGGCTGACCCACCTTTTGGCACTTCACCCGTTCCGCCAGACGTGGATTCTCCGCGACGTCCAGCGCGTCCGGAGTTGTCGCAAACTCCACCTCCTCCTCCTCCTCCTCACCCACACCCTCCTCACCCTTCCCACCAGCGTCCAAACTCCCCTCCGTCCCCTCGCTCCCATTCCCCTCCTTCGCAGCCTGCAACCTCCGATAAAACTCCTCATTACCATCCTCCTCCTCCTCCTCCCCCTCGCCTTCATTTACCTCCTTATACAGGTGCCTTCCACCCCCCTCCACCCCCACCTCCTCATCCTCTACAATGAAGTCCCGGTCGTCCTCGCTCTCATCCTCAAACGTCAGCTCCGCCCACGCCTTTTTGCTGCTCCGCGCGTAGCGCTGCGCCCGAAACGCCGCCCCCCCACCCCCCTCCCCCTCCCCCTCTACCCCCCCGCACTCCCGCAGCCTCGCCGAGTCGTAGATCTCCAGGAAGACAGCAGCGTTAACGCCCCCATCCGCGTCGCAGTCGTCCCTCCAGTAGCTCTGCATCGCGCCCTGCGTCCGCGCGGAGCTCTGTGTGGAGAGCCAGCGCTGGAGGAGGCCGTCCGGCTTGCGCACCATAAAGCGCTCCAGCAGGTCGTTGTGCTGCCGAACGGTGGTCGCGATGTTGTGCATCTCCTGGACGGGCAACAGACGCAAAAAATTGTGGCGTCAGAGAAGCTGACACAAGCAAGTAAAAACATAAATGCGACAACACATCGTACACAAACAAAAGTACAGACACACACACACACACACATACACACACACAAACACACACACACACAAATACACACAATCACATCGAATTTGGAGATAACCAAACGAAGACGCGCAGGACCACACACTGATAAACAAACGCACGCATATAAGAATACAACAAATCCATATACATTGAGAACCAAATACCCAAACAGAAATGAATATAAGTACAGACAAACACATACACACACACATACAAATACATACAAATACACTCGAGAAGACACGCGTGCACACACACACGCAAACACACGAACACACTCGCGAACACACGGACACACACACACACACACTCTCTCTCTCTCTCTCGCGCACACACGGGCACACACACACGAACACACTCACGCAAACACACACACACACTCGAATACGCACCCACTCGAACACAGTCGGGAGCAAACATAAACACAGACATACGCACACTCGAACGCACTCGCGCACACTCAAAAACAAACACACACACACACACACGTACACACTCGAACACACTCACACATGCACACACTCGCGCACAAACACACACATATTCAAACACTCGAACACACTCGCGCACACAAACACACACACACACACGTACACTCGCAAAGCCTCGCAGAGACTCGCGTGTACACACACTCGCACACACACACACACACATACATACATAAACACACTCGAACACACTCACGCAAACATACACACTCTCACACACACACACACACACAAACACTCGAACACACAATCACACACCCACTCGAACACAAACGCACACAAAAACACACACACATACACACACACATACATACACACTCGAACACACTCAGGCACAAACATAGACTACCATACACACTCGAACACACTCGCGCACACACACACACACACACACACACACACACACACACACACACACACACACACGTGTGCGCGCGCGCACACACAAACGCACACACACACACACACTCGAACACACTGGCGCACACACAATAACACATATATACACACAGACACACAGATACACACTCGAGCACCCACCCACCAACCCCCCTCAACACACACACACACACACACACGAACACTCCCACGCGCACACAATAACACATATACACACATATACACACAGATACACACTCGAGCACCCACCCACCAACCCCCCTCAACACACACACACACACACACACACTCGTG
The DNA here is from genome assembly GCA_026401115.1 of Tetraselmis chui. Taxonomy (NCBI): domain Eukaryota; kingdom Viridiplantae; phylum Chlorophyta; class Chlorodendrophyceae; order Chlorodendrales; family Chlorodendraceae; genus Tetraselmis; species Tetraselmis chui. The sequence goes on from JAPMLY010002006.1 coordinate 44,596, forward strand.
CGCGCGCGCACACACACACACACACACACACGAATACTCCCACGCGCACACAATAACACATATACACACATATACACACAGATACACACTCGAGCACCCACCCACCAGCCTTCCTCAACACACACACACACACACACACACACACACACACACACACACACACACACATCGATTTGGCGACAACCAAACGAGATCACGCATAACCACACACTAATAAAACAAACGCATGCATAAAATACAGCAATATCATATAGAATGAAAACAAATCAAGCAAACATAAAACGATATAGTTACACGCACACACGCATACACACGAAAACACACACACACACACACTCGAAAACACACACACACACACACACACACTCGAACACACGCACACACACACACACACACACACTCGAACACACACACACACACACTCGATAATACACACACAGACACACACACAAAAACTCGAACACACACACACAAACACACACAAAAACACACACACACACACACACGCACACACACCCTTTCGTCATACACACACACACACTCGAACACACACACAAACACACACACACACACACACACACACACACACACACACACACACACTCGATAATACACACACACACACACACACACACACACACACACACACTCGAACACACACACACCGGCTTGTGTACGCAAATCCGTCAACAGAAAGTAAGCCAGATACAGGTTTTCATTTATGATTTCGCCCGAACTGTTGTTGGGTACGGAGAGACTGGGTTTGGTGGAAGTGAGCGCTCGGGTGTGCGTGAGTGGGGACGTCGGGTGGAGGGTAGGGGGGTTTGGAATGATCGAACGCGGCGCTTATTGTGTCCGAGTCGAGACTCTGCCGAGACTGATTCAAATAAATAATGTGGAAATAGGGTATTCATTAGGGTTAAAAAATAAGAGTCCATGGAAACCGTGCGGGACCGGACGCTGCCTGCGCATGTGGGGGGGATCGAGTATCGCACATGAGCATAAGTCGAAGCGGACGCGGCATTAATGGCACTGGCGGTCGAAATTGACGGAAACATTATGCAGTCATGATAGGCCATGTTAATTTTGTAAGTCAGTGAAATTACTGTGTGGATTTATACTGCCAATAATGACAGAGTCTCCGCAACTTCGCCCTTAGCCCCAACATCGCATAACTACTAAGCTGCAGTTTGGGAAATGCACAGCCAAATAGGTTATGACGAAAATATCAGAATACCTGGAGGAATGAAAATATCAGAATACCTGGAGGAATCTCTGTCGGTCGAAGTAAAGCCGAAATGTACCAACAAACGACGAAGAGAGGGTGCAGTGTATACCTTGAGGTGGGTGACCACGTCTTTCTTTTTTGTAAACACTACAGTCGCGGCGGCTTCCACGCCCTCGTCCAGCGAGAGCAGGACGGATATGGGGTCGGTCTCGCAGTTGGTCGACCTCTTCAGCATGTCCCGCTCGAGCCAGGTGTAGCAGATGGGACAGGCGTGCAGCTCGCACCTGCCCAGTCGGGAGCAGACGTACTGCAGGTAGTGCTGCCAAAATACCGACGCCTCCGCCAACTCCTCCGACCGCTTCGCCCGGTCCTGCGGCAGCGCCAGCACCTTCCGGTTCCCAAAGATGCACGCGATCCGTTTCTTCAAGCTCTCCTCCATCGGCGCTCGGAAATGCGGCGGCTGCTTCCATTCCCCGCGCTGACGAATTTATTGGAAGAGCCGACAGCGTACCGAGACACACAAACCAGTATTAAGAGTGAATCAGGACTGTCGACTTTGCATCGACAAACCATCGAGTTGTGGTATAAGCGGTCGTCACCTTTCCAATTGTAAGCGCGACTTTTCGTAGCGTCGATAGGTTGAAGCACATCCGCTGGCTGTTGTCCGGGCTGCGCCAACACACGTGCCTCTCCTTGAGCGGCTCCGCGGTGATTTCGTCGGTGAGAGAGGGGCAGTACTCGGGATAATCCTCCGTCGGCTCCCGAATCCCGTCCGCCCACGTATTCTGCCTATCGCCGTCCGCGTACCGCACCAGGTAGGCATCGTCGCCGTAGACCTCGATCACCTGGGGCGGGGCGTCGGTGAGTTAGGCTGGAGCGGGGAGGGGGGGGGGAGGGTGAAAGGAGGAACAACGGTAAAAAGAAAACGTTGTAAAATTTATTTGAGATGGGTCGGCCCTCCTGTAGCTTGATTGAATTTCTGCCAATTTATTAAATTTAGGGTCTTAGTTTTGGGTCAAGTTAGGGTTTAAAGCACTTTGCCTGATCCAAGTTATTTCAAGTTATCAAAACATAATAAATGCAGAGGACCGATAACAGAGCACATTTTTTGTTGCTCTGACTGACCACCACCCCAAAACACGTGGGTGCGCTACAATTATTGACGATTATCCTCTTGTTTACAAGAAAAACAACCGACGGCAGTTGTCTGATGATAATTTTGATTGCAAATATCTATGGAAAAAATAGCTACCAACGGAACATAATAAAATTTAATTGGCGAGTTGACAAAATTCTCGCGATGCAGTTCAACAAACTCAACATTGAAATAAAGAAACCAAATGAAAACGTCGAAATATGAAATATCAAGATATCACAACCAAATATCATTATCGACACTAAAATAATCTGCGATTGGAGCATTGCTACATGCGCAGACTAAAGAACACAAAAGCAAATCTAGAAAAATCCCTTAAGATAGTACGAAAACAAATTGAAACGTGTACATTTCTCTTGAGCGTCGGCATCGTCTTCCATTCTGAAGTCAGCCCATCCCACCCACACGCCCATACCTCGCCAGGGTACCACTCCTCGAATTCCGGCGACAGCACCTCGACGCTGTCGCCCTTTTCCCATTGGCTCTTCCGAGAACGGCTCGGCCCCGCGCGTCCTTTCTCGCCCGCTCCGTCGACGGCTTCCGACTCCGACTCCGGCCCCGACCCCTCCCCCGCACTCTCGTCGCTGTCACTCCGCACTACCGCTGTCCGTCGCTGCCGCTTACTGTCTCGCCCGAACAGTCGTTGGCTGCTGAGTCGACCAATACTCGCGGCCACCCTCCTCGCCGCCTTCTGACGGCTGCTCTGCCTCGGCGTCCGTACTTCTGCGCACGGCCAGTCAACGAGCTTGCGAGATTGGTGACAGCCATTTTCAAGGATCGTTGCTGTTGGCATTGTCAGAATAGAGAGAAAATAGCGCGGAAACCGTTCAAATTTGCAAAAATAACTTCATTATTTTGTAATTAAGAATAAGCAAATGATACCGCCCAAACTTATGAATGACATTTAGTTTCATGATAACATCATTAATAATTCATCGAGCCGATATTTTGATTTGCGTGCAATACTTAACACGAGCAGACCAAAAAGGTAAGAAAATAATGAAGGGGAAGGAGGCAATAATGACAGGGCCAATGGGCATAGTAGTGGCTCGGAAACAAAAAAGAAAACACTGCAAAAGTTTAATTATTTGGGTTGAGCCGATTTCAGGGCTATGGAATAATTCACCCAAATGATCGCCGAGTGAAGGTTCGGGGTGGAGGAAACAATAATGTTAATGACAAAGGGTGGAGTCGTTAGGGATTATTAGGCAGGGTTCAAGATTGAAATTTTTTGAACATATGAAAGGCAGTGTTATTCAATTCAATTAATAGTAATACATTATCAACAGCGAGTCACAAAAATGAGTGTGGTGCGTGTCAAAACATAATCAGAAAAAGTAATCATTTCGGTGAGCCCCGTACCCGAAAGGTGTTTTTGCTCATGATTTGAAAGATTGCACCTCTCAGGCGAGTCAGTCAATTGACCTCCGAAGAGATCTTTCTTGACCACAAAATTACACCCAAACGCAATCGATCGCCATATTACCGCCAAAGCGATGCACACATTCAATTGGCGGTAACAAGAAAGACGAAACCTACAAATGATATCGGAATCACACCCGCTGCGGGTTTCTCGACAATAAATGTTCTTTTATCTATGCTAATTGTCAGTGTTCATTTTATTTGTTTGGTGCGGAGGAAGTGTATTCGTCAGCAGTGCATTCGTCACTCCGAGAGGAAGAATAAAAAAACAATTATTGAGGAAATCGCTCCAATGGCATCCAAAAAGGAACAAACAAGAACTGTAAATACCGCCAAGACTATTGTTTTACCTGCCGTGTTGCCTCCCTCGCAGCGCCCCCCCTCCTCGCCGCCCTCCCCCGCGCCGCTGTCGTCGTCAGACCAAACCACGACAGGCCTCGTCGCCACCGGCTGCCCCTTCCCCTCCCCTTCCCCTTCCCCATCGTCCTCATCCTCAGATACGACCAAGACGGCTGACGCGCGTTTCCCGCGACGTGTACTACCCCCGCCGCCGCCGTGTTCCGACTTCGCCCCTTTCTTGCCCTTTCCTACGTCCACCGTCGCACCACGCTCCTCTCTCCCCTCTTCCTCCTCCTCCCCCGACCCAGCAGCACTCGGCGACCGCTCTGCCCGAATATGATCCAGTGGCGTCCTCCGCTGAAACTCGCCGTCGTGAAACAAAATATCTGCGCTCCGGTTGGGATACACCTTTCGGATCTGGCGACCGCGTTGTAAAAGGAGGAAGGGCCGTCAGTGAGTCAGTGAGAGAGCGACACAGAGCGCGAGTCGGCACAGCGGCGCCCGCCCGCCTCACCTCGCCCGAGTACCACCGCAGGTCCTCGTGCCACCGCCCCTCGCAGCGCGCACCCCGTCGCAGCCACCTCAACTCCTCTTCAGGAGACTCAACACCGCTGGCGTTTCGCCCCTCCTTCGCCTGACTGCTCTTCTGTTGCACGATCACTGAAATGGGTAGCGCGTCCTGGTCCTCTTCCCTCTCCTCCGTAGTGCGACCCCCCTCCTCCCCTGTAGCAGCAACCACGCACAAACTCAAGTTGTGTTGTCGGTGGAATCGACAAGCTCGAAGTTCACCCTCACCTCCCACCTACCCTTACCAGCCAGCTCCGCCTCCGCCGCGTCCGTCAGCTTTGCCCTAATTCGGCTGCTGCGTCTGCTCATTGTGCCGCCCCAGCTCGTTTTCCGCCGCAGATTAGATACGGCTGCTACGCTTTGGGGTGTACACGCTGGGGAGACGCACACAGGGCAGGCACGCTGACACACCACGCATCAGCACAGTTGTTTGAGGAAACGCAAACCGCGGCAGTGGCAAGGACGGCCGTGGGGCACTCGCTATCTAGGATGTTTTGGGTGGGCTGTGAAATAGAGTCTGTTTATAGGTGAGCGACAGTCGGAAAATAAATAAAGAAATTGCAATATATACACAGTAAATACGTTTTCCGCTATGTCGATTGATACGTACAGCGGTTTTGGTGGCGGGAGGTGGAAAGGAAACGGGGACTCGTGAACACTCCGCCTACTTCAGTTGTAGGGGCTGTTGCTGTTGGTGGGGCTAGCCCTGGATAGTGGGAGCCTGGCGTTGCTGTGATTCGCGCGCAATTTCGTTCCGTGTGCTCGTTTGGAACATCATTTGAGGGTGGGTCGGCAGCAAGGGACTAGCGGTAAAATAAAAAACATCCGGTGATTTTGTATGGGAATAGTTTATATCTCGCTATTACCGCTGTATAAATTAATATAAATAATGACCACGAAAATAAGCCCCGCCACGGCGCTCCCAATCACATCATGAATTGGAATTTGCAATCTCACGGATGCCAGCAAGTCGTCGACGGACAACTTTTGCATCATACCGTCAACATTTACACTAATCGTGCGATTTCTTGTCGACTGCGAAAATTTAGAAAATTAGCGGATAAATGTGGTCTCCAAGTTGCTTATTTCATGTCCAGTACGTCGCGAGCCCCCCAAAAAGCTCGGAGACAATCTTGATATTTCGGAGGATTGAAAAATGTTAACATTATATGATCACGAATAAAAGAAGATATGACCGTGCACCCGAAATATTCCCGCAATCCAAATCTCTAACCACCAAGTGGTACGGGATGAAATTGGTGACAAACTCGGCAGCTCACAACCGAGGTCACCCTCGCGGCATGCCATTGTCGCCCCCGAGCAAAGGGCAGACCACCGCTGCCATAATATGATCATAGCCGTGACGAAGGTGGCAACCCCACTTATCACCGTGGGCGTTGCTTTTACCAGAGATTTTTTCCCGATAGGAGTGAGGCCCGCGAGGCGATCTGTAGTCGGCCGACTGGAAATAATTTAGTCGTCCGCCGATGTCGCCACCGAAGCCGCGACGTCAGCTGCCAAAGGTGCGACGTGCGTCGCACCCGAGCTCAACGTGACCCCCTTACTATGACGCACAGTATACCACCACACGCATGACGTACTGTCGACCAAAAGCGCTCTGACATCCCCCGCTGCGGCCCGTCGAGCAGTCGTCGACTCTGCTCCTCTCCCTCGCCGCGTCCGTCCTTTGCTTCCTCGTCCTGCGGTGGAGCCGCCTCGACAGCCCTGCCACCTCCACTTCTCCCTACCTCCTCTCCCCGAGGGAGGTGAGAGGTGGCGCGCTGGCATCGCAGAACCCGGGTCTCGTGAACAGCTCGCCGCAGGTCGCAGGCCCTTCCAAGTTGGGCGTCATTGCATTTTATGGGACATAACTCTCGCTCTTTCAACTTGTGACTTGCATGACGAGTGGGGAGGGGGACTGCTCCTTAGGGAGAGCTGGTAGCAGGGGAGGAGGAAAGGGAGGAGGAGGAAGATGACGAGTTGCAGCTGGAAGAGGACGAGGCGGACGCTGCGAGGAAGCGCATTGAGGTGACTTCGCATTGCAGTGTGTCACGAGTTAGCACAATATAACTATTGAGGGGGCAGAATAGTGTCTATGTGAAAGTAGAAGGGTGGCTATACGCTGTGCAGCCCCCTGAGCTCCCCACCCCTCTACCTCCAGGCGCGACTGGCGGCGCTGTATGGTGACGCCGCACTCGAGTCCACATTTGACCGCAGCACAGAGGCGAAGGGTGGCGAGGCGGCGAGGAAGAGGGAACGGCGGTGGGAGGCGGAGGAGATTGCGGCGGCACCGATGAAAAGCGAAAGCGTTCAAGACTTTGTTGCGCACTTATTCCAGTGAGTCTCCCATTGACACCTTTCGTGACAACATTCGATTGAATTGAGTGACTGACAAGAGACGCACCTGACACACACTGTTGTCCTTCTGCGGCAGTCGTAGGGGGGGTGGCGGTGGGGGATTGGGCGCTGTGGAGCGACAGATGTGGACGAGGGGTAGGGGGATCGACACGGAGCCAAGTACGCCCATGGTGCGGGGGCATGTCACCAGTGATGTGCTGTTACCTGGAATCTGAAGCGCTGTGTATGTGGGCGTATATGTCTATGTTTATGAGTGACTGTGTTTTTGTGGATTAGTGTGTGTGTGTGTGTGTGTGTGTGAGAGAGAGAGAGAGAGAGAGAAAGAGAGAATGAGACAGCGTGAGTGTTTGTATGTGTGCTTGTGTATGTGTATCTGCGCGTGTGCTTATGTGTATGTATGTATCTGTGAGTATGTACGTGTGTGTGTACGTGTTTGTGTGTTTGTGTGTCTGCATACATGTCCGTGTGTATATGCACCTGTATTTGCGTGCGCGTGCGTATGTGTGTGTGTGTGTCTTTAGTCATATCTATGTGCATATGTGTGTGTATGTGCGCGCGCGTGTGCGTGTGTCTTCTATATTGTGTGTGTGTGTGTGTGTGTGTGTGTGTGTGTATGTGTCTTTAGTCATATCTATGTGCTTATGTGTGTGTGTGTGTATGTGTGTGTGTGTGTGTGTGTGTGTGTGTGTGTGTGTGTGTGTGTGTGTGTGTGTGTGTGTGCATGTCAGCTCATGCCCTGTGATGAAGGTTACTTCGGCAGTCATGACTTGCATGTGCGCTTTCGATATGCCCAATTGTAGCCGCACGCTCATCCTTCATTCCTTCGTCTGATGTGCCCTCCACAGGTTTCCAACCCGCAGTGGCTGGGGTTCGCCAGTTCGGAGTATGAACAGGACAGGCGGCGCTGTTTGGGGGCCACGCGGCCATGGAACCCCTACCTGCCCATCCCCAACAGTCTGGTGGCGGTGGGGGAGGATGTGGGGGTGGGGAGAGAGTCGAGCGTGGAGGGGGGTGGGTCGCGGGAGAGGGTGAGTAGCAAAGGGAAGAGTGGGCGGGGAGGGGGGCGAGGGCTGCGCTTTGCGCGCGTCACTTCGAGTCTGTCCGCGATGTGTCGGAGAGTGGAGAAGAGGATCGCGGAGGAGCGGCTGGGGAACGGCACGTTGACGGCTGGACAACGGATGCTGAGGGACTGCCTGCTGAGCGACGAGGGTGCGTGACTCTCTCTCTCTCTTGTGTTGAAAACATGCAGTCATCTTCGAATATGAGCCTGTTTTTGGTGTGTAGTCGGCGTAGCAAATTGCCATTCCCTTTTTTGTAAGTGATTAGTTTTGTTGTTATACGTTACTCGTCGACTTCATTTGGGGTTGATTTGGCATCAATTAATGTTAATCCGTGTTTGATTGCTTTATTTAGCAAAGCTCTTTGCATCCAATATATTCGTTTGATAAATTCAATACACTATGCATTTCGTCAATGCTTGCATTAGCTTTAGATTATAAAGTAATTGAGTCGTTTAATACATTCCATTGCATTTATAGACATCCTTTCCAAATCACCTCTGACGTTATACCCGAGTCATACTCGCCCCCTTTGCTACAACATTCTGTGCGAAGACGCTGTTTCTGCCCATTTTCAATACGGGTCGAGTTTCTGCGGCGGCGTTTCTGAGCCGCACAACCGACTCAGATTGAGCAGTAGCCACAATAGTAGCACGTTTGCCATCGCCAATCAACATCGCCCTGTTCTTTACGCGTGACGACTGCCATTAAGTTATTATCACGCACCCGTGCAGATGGCAATACGAGGTTCAGGGATTTGACAGGGTGGAATTCAATTCGATGTTTGCTAAGAGCGCCAGTGTAGGCGGACTTTATGGTTTCGTAGCTTCTGCGCTGCCTTCTCTCCGCAATGAATGAATAGCGGTGTTCGATTAATACTGGTGACGCGTGGCAGGGTGCCACAGCGCGCAGCGTGGCATCGTGGAGATGGAGGTATCGAGGCTGTCCGGGATTGTGGCGCTTCAGAGGCCGCCGCGTTGCTCGCTGGTGACGCGGGGCCGCGACTGTGGGTATCTGAAGCCGAATGACGAAACGGGCAGCCCGCGCAGTTTCCTTCCGGAGGGCGACTCGGAGCTGCGGCCCGCGGTGCGAGCGCGCGCGGATTTCGAGGACAAGGGCTTCCCTACCTGCGCGCTCGTCTCCAACGGGCCGCTTATTAAGGTGTCGCTGCCTTTCCGTTGTGTGGTATTTATGTTCATGATTATATTTTTTGGGTATTGATATGATGATATTCTATTCGATGCGTTTATCTATAAATGACTTATGTTCAGTTCCATAATTATTATTTCATTTTTACTATCTTTATTTTAATGCTGTTTTGGGGGGGCGGGGAGGGTCATATTGGTTATGCACTCGTCTGTTTTGTACCAAACGCTGTGTGTATATGTGTAATTATAATTGCACATTATCGAAGTACATTCAAATATGTGCTTGAAATTCAATAGTGTTGCAGTATGAGTTCCCATTCAATATTACGTATTTGATTCTATGAAATGTCTAAACACTTTTAACTTGCAAAGTAGACGTCGGCCTTTCATCCCTAAACGTCTGAACTGTGATTTATTGTGCAACGTTGAATGGAGTTGTCTGTGTATTTAGCGACGCTTTCATTTATAACATTGTATTCTTGACAACGCATTCGCATAGTAAAAGCGTTTGCCGTCAAAATATCCGAACGTACAATGTTGAACACAGAAGGATTATGCGCAATAGAGGTAGAAGGTGCAGAGAAGAGCGGAACACACAAATGACGCGGTGTCGGCTAGTGCCTCTTTGCATGCTCTCGCAGTCGTCTGCGCAAATCTTCGCTATCGCTATGTCCACAAAACTTCGAGCCTCCTGGAAGTAAAGCGCTATTTTCTTTTGATCGACGTCGCTGGTCGCTGGGTAGGAAAGCGCGAGTATTCTTAGTGCCACGCCAATTACGCTGTTATATCATCATTTCAAGGAATGTAAACGCGAGTGAAAGAGACGCCCGCCAACTGGTGAGGGCGCCGCGGAGCCCCCTCCCTCCTTTCCTCCTCCCAAAGAATTGCAAGTGACCATTATAACCATTATTCGTGTTGTGTCAATTCATGCGAATGTTTTAGATTGAAAAGAATGGGCGCGTTGTGGACGCGCACTCTTCGGTGTGGAGGTTCAACTTGATGGCGGGCGGCGGGAATCAGGTGAGGGCGGCCGCCTGTCGCTCGCTCGCTCGCTCGCTTCGCAGTGCGCGCCTTGTTGCCTGTGCCTCTCTGAGTGGTGCGGCTGCGTTGGTTGATGGCGTGCAACGAAGGGGGAGTGGGCGGGCGGGCGGACGTCAGTGCGTATGCTCAATCGACTGCGCGGCATTGAAGCCGCCGGGCTGCGCGTCTCGTCGGGGCGGAATCCCAATCTGAAGGTTCCACCCCGATAACAGCAACTCCGTGGCAACTATCAATGACGGACATAAACTGTTATATGGATACATTAACTAGGGTTTATATTAGGGTTTATTGGGTTTTATATTCGACCGTGTCGAGTGTGTAGAGTTAATTATCCGTTTGAGTGCTTTATTAGGGTTTATAATGTTTTAGGGCATATTAGGTCTTAGGGTTTCGATTGCGACTGCGCTGCTGAATTGACTGTGGGCGGCGGCGCTTGTTTGAGGTGTCGCCGGGGGAGCAGTGGCTGTTTTGGAGCGCCGCGAGTGCCGCTTATTTGAAAGAGGTGAAGGAGCATCAGCCGCGCGCGGCCGTTGCGCTGCTCCACTCCGACATCATCGCGTGGATACTCAAGGTGCGGGCTGGTGTTGCCGCCTTCGATATTATTACAGGAAAATAAGGGCAAAGAAAAGAAATAATGGTTTGACTTGGTTTCTGTAAATGAATTACTGCGCTCCATAACTATCCTGTACATTTCGAATAACTTAAATTGGTGGTAAGGAACGGAAAACGGCGTTTGATGTGATTTCGTGTAAATTTTGTAAGCGTGTGTGTCGTTTGTAATTTTTTTTTTTATTTTTTTTTACCGCATCGTTTAGTTACAAGTGAATCGGTGTCGACACTGAACTCCGATAATGGGAAGAGACACAGAGGTGCAACCTGGCCATGGGAAAGGGTGCCGAGGCAACCACGGCCAAGAGCCACCGGAGCAAGGACCAAACTATGTTGCAAGCAAGTTCCGCAGATGCGGGAAGGGGCGGGCGTCGCTTTTTTGGCATTTTTGTTTGAAAACCCCACAAATATAAATAAATTTGTAATACGTTGCATTGTTTCGATCAGAGTAAAATTTTTTTATCAACCATTACTATTACCATTACTGAAGTGTTAATGTTCCAATTCATATTGATTGTTTTCTAGAAAATATATACACACAGTCATTGAACGAAAGAAATATTTTTTACTATGCCAAATTGAGCTCAACTTCATTTACAAAACGTAACGCACTATTAATGGCAATTCCTCACATTTGAGCGCGCGAATGGCGATGCTGCCCTTTTCCACCCCCACAAGCAGGTGTACTTTCTGCTACGAGAGGACCTCGCGCGGTTGGGGATCTCCGGCTTCAGCTGCCCCGTGAACCTGAGCTCCGGCATCCACGCGGCTCTGATGGCGACAAAGGCGTGTCAGCGCGTCAACCTGTTTGGCTTCTCGTACAGCGCACAGGTGCTGCGCTCGCGGCCGGGGCACATGAACCGAGGCCACACCATGCACAGCGCCCACTCCTGGGACTTTGACGTCCTCCTCATCCGTCTACTCCACCTCGCCCGCGCCGCAAACATTTGCACCGCCGACGACCCGAGCATTCCCACGAAACAGCTGCGCTCCGCCACGACGCCCCGCTAACGCGCAACCATTGTGCGTAATATGGCGTGAGAGTGAGAGAGGCGCGGGGGGCGCTGCCGTGCGGTTGTGCTTCGTGGGTAACTAAAATACAGCGGCGCCGATTTTTACAATGCAATAAATTGGGATAGAAATCAAAATAATTTGTAAGTAAGGAAGGCGACGACGGACGACCGCGGTAGCGACAAACAGCGCCGCGGAGGTGAAGTCTCAGCCGAGGAGCGGAGCGATAAGGAAGCAGAGGGGGGTAGTTTTGGCAAGGCGTCGCGCGGAAGAGTAGCGCGAAGGACGACAACGACGTGGGGCGGGCGTGCGTTTAGCAGAATGAAAATTACAATCTTTGTAAGTGATTACCAATATGATTTAATTACATTTATCGTGAATTATTTTATTTCGCCGCTCTGCTTCGTGCAAGGACGGACGGAGGCGCTCGAAGGCTCCCGTCGAGCTCGGCGCCTTGCGGAAGAGGGGGGCCGTCAAAAGGCGGCTCGGTTGAGGTTCTCCTCGAACGTGGCGTTCTTTTCCAGTGTGGGTGTCAGCACAAACTTGAGAATGGCTCGTCGGCCTGTCGCGCGCAAAGTACATTGTTGATTGTCCCGGTTAATAGCTTTGATTACAAGACCGATTGCACGTAAAAATAAGAATAATGAACAATATGGATATTATTTCTGACAGAACAGACCGCAGTTCATTGCCATTAACGTACCTCGTCTTATTCAATATATCTTAACTCCAATAATTGATCTGATTGCAAGAAGCACTATGGGGACGTGGACAGGGGGAAAATGTCTTGATTCCAATTCGATTAATCTAATAATTGTTTTGTTAGGTTTGAAGTTAGTAGCTCCAATGTAGTGTTTGCGTACAAACAATTCAACAAAAAATGAAAAGGACAAATGTAATGGGATCATTCTATTTCGTATGGCACTTATTATTAATCACATTTTAAAGTCGCATTAAAACACGGTTCTATCAATGTAAAATTATGCCAATTATATTAATAGTTAAGTTACATTAATGTATAAAGTTCATTATTCATCATTTATATTGAATAACAACTGATGCTGCGGTACGCGCTGCCATTTCGGGGGAGGGGAGCGATACGAGGGGGTTCCGCGTTCGTACCTTTTTTGATGCGAGTGACCTGATGGAGCGCGGCGCCGGCCTTGACAACGATCAGCGAGTTCGGCTCGGCCCAGATGCTGACGGTCTGCCCGCTGGCGTTCACCCACTCCGTGAAACTGTCCGAACTGTTCTCGAGCGTCAGAATCATCTCGTACTGCGCCTCACTGCCGCGGCGCCGAGACGCATCGCGCGAGCAATTGCAGGGCAGAAATAAGGTTATGAGCTAAACCCTAATTGTTATATCACCCCCATAACTGGACAAATGAAGTGGTCTTGATTACAATTTGTCACATATTTTGTAAACAATTAAAATTGACGAAGAAGCGGAGATCCGAAAGTTTAATGATCCAGATTACAAATACACAAGGCAGCGCTGGGCTACACGCTCCGATACGAACTGATGATGACATCAGCGGCGACAGCGAGTGGAAGAGCGGGACTCACCGATACATCACTTCGTCTACGTGCCAGTCCATGTAAGCGCCGATGGGGTAGAGGCGGAGCTCTATGGGGTAGTCGCCGGGCAGGAGTGTCGCCCCCACCTTCCGCCCCACCCTCTCCCGCACCCTCTCACTCAACACCGCTGACGCCGTTTCATCGCAGTCTGCCGGTAAGTACAGTCCACGCCGCCCCTTGGCCAGCGTGTTCCTCTCCGGCTTGGTCCGGTGTATCCACCCGCTGCACTCGCCCGCGATGCCCGAAAATTCCTTTTCCGAGAAGAAGTTTGGCCAATAAAGCACTCCGTCATTTTGTTTGAACTCGTTGCAGGGGAAGAGGGGCGCTCCCGCTCTTTTTCGATCTGAGCCCTTCGCATGGACGACCGATGTAGCGGCGGAGCGACCTTTTCGAACAGCGACTCCACTTTGCGCGCGTTTGGTGTGCCTTCCTGGGTACGGGCGGTAACAGGCACCGGGATTCGTCCCCGTCAGCGACCACTGCATGCCGTTTCACCTGCCACCGCTGGTGGTTGTCGATGGTGCCTTGCTGATGGTGTCCGACGATGCTGTGGGTTCAGCGCCTGTCGTTCCGATATTGTGTGTGTCATATCGAGTGCTCGCCGCCATTCACAAAGTAAAGGTACGAGTACATACCGCTTTAATTGAGCAATGTCGCCGATGCTGTCGCCGATATTGCCATTTACTGCTCCTACCTACTTGTAGGGTTCTGCTCTGTGTACGTAGGGTACTTTTTATCTAGTCAGATTGGTTTTAAATCTAGAGGTTTGCAAAACTTACTTACATATGTGACAGAACGCAAACCTGAACGGTAAAGCGTTACTGTAAAAGCGGCGCGTCTCACCCAGTCCTCGAGGTGACCCTCGAGGACTGAGGAAACGCCTAGCGCAACGCCCCATGCCCTGCCCCCAGCAACACTAGCTAGCGGCAGCCCCTTTAAGCCGGTGCAACCCCCGAGCACTGGCACTCTCTGCTTTGCGCTCGCCCATCTGGCTCGCGCAATTGCAGTCTCGACTCTCGTAGTCGAGCAGGGTGTCAGTTTTACATCGCCTCATGCGCACTCGAGCGTCACGAGACACTTCCCCCCGTTCTAAGTCGCCGTCTAACATCATGCAGCCTGAGCCGTCGTCCTCCGCCCCCGGAGTCGACCCCCTCCCCTCTGTAATCGAACAGCGTACCTCCGAACAGATTCAAAGCGCGGTTTCGGCCCTCGAACTCCGATTAGCTGAGCAGATCCAGGCGTCTAACACCGCCTTACTAGCCCAGCTCGAACGTTTAACAGGCCCGACCGAGCTTCCGAATCAACAGCAGTCCATTCTCCCTAACGCGACCATTGCGACTGAGGGTGGTAAGGCAGCCCCTGAGCAACCTATCGACCTGCTGAACGACGACCCCGAGCTCCACGAGCCCGAATTCGTCGATTTTGCCTCCTACGGTAAAATCATTCCGGCCGGTTTGGAGCGACCCCCTCGCGACATCGACGAACCTCGTCTGTGGACGCTAACGGACGACACGGCCCGCTTCCTCAACGACCGGAAATCTCAAGCGGGGTACGACGAGTACCTCCACCTCGGGTGCTATGCCTTCTTCGACAGCTGCGCCAACGCGGCAATCAGCGAGGCTTTGGACACGCTGTCAACCGGACCTCCTCTACTAGCGGAGCAGGCGGCGGCCGTTGCCCTCATCCGAGCGGGTCATCGCACCCACACAGCGACGGAGGAGGCCGCCCGTACTCGACTGGGCTTCCTCCGCCTCACCAAGGGCGGACAAACGAGCTCGGATTCGGACCGAGTGTTCGCAGAACTTTCCCACGAGCGTTTCTGCCGCCCACGCCCTACCGCAGTCTCGAGCGCACTGGACGAGCTACGCCAAGCGTTCGTCGATCGGACCCTCGAAGTCAGCCTACATGCCGCCAGCAAAGCAGCTGCTGGAGCAGCGTTCGCTCGAGTCACGCCGGACAAGCCGCCCGGACAAGACGCCAAGGCCAAAAAGGCAGCCGCCGACAAGCGCAAGGCCGCAGCAGCAGCAGCAGCAGCTGCAGCGTCCGGGACTAAACCCATCGACGGAGCGAAGACCACCAAAAAATGATGGTGTGACCCGCCGCTCCGATTCCTGCTCCCCGTCCTCCAACTACATGCGTCACCGCGTGCGGCTTGGATGGCGGGAGTGGGAGCATATCGGCGCGAGCGGTAAACTACTGCAACCCCCCGTGGTCAGCCCTTCCCGACCTCTGTGCAAAACTACGCCAATCAGGAGCAGCGGCTACCGTCATCGCCCCGTACTGGCCTCACGCACCGTGGTTTCAAGACCTCCACAGCTCAGCCGTCGAGACTATTCACTACCCCCCGTCGCGAGACCTGTTCTTTCCCGGTCGGCTAGGCTCACGCGAGGGGGTCGGACGACCAGGATGGAGCGTCGTGGCTTTTCGACTGCCACGCCGGCCTGGCTCCACACCCGCAGGGGCGCTATAGGACGCACGCTACGGACTGCAAACGCCAGCCTCACATACCTACGCGCAATGGTTACGCAAGCGAACAAGCCCACAAGGCCTGCCCGCTGCACCTTACGGACACCCGACGCACACGCACCGTGGACTGCTAGCATGACTACCGGACTGCGAAACCTGTTGGGCACCGACCTCATCGGTACCACTGCGCTACACCTGTTAAGCAGCTCCTTAGCCCCGACCACGTACGCCAACTACGACAGCGGCTTGCGTCAATTTGCCGCGTTCTGCCACGAGGAAAATATTCACCCGCTACAGGCTACTACTCAATCGGTCGTTCGCTACACGGTCTGGTTGGGATTGCAAGGTACTGTCGCTGCCGCATCGCTACAGCAGTACTACTCGGCGATCAACAAGTTTTTCCGCGACCACCAACAGCAGCCTATCGCCGTCGGCGAACTCTTGGCCGACGCGCGTCGCGGACTCGAGATGCAACAGCAACGACTACATGCGGCGGACTCGCGCCTACCGTTACCAGCTCCGCTCGCCCTCTCGCTACTCACCGCGGCCGCTACGCTCAGTACGCACCTCCAGTGGACTCCTACTTCCCGCCACCTCATCGCTCGTTTTCGAGCGCTGCTGGCAGTTTGCACTACCTATGCGTTCTTCTGCCGGGCCGAGTCGGGAGTAAGGTGTTTATCAGGCGACCTTGTCGTCGACCGACCTTCGCAGAAAATCTGGCTTTTCATACGCAAAGCTAAGGGCGATCAGAGACGCAGCGCGGTCGACAAGCCTATCCTTGCCATCCCAACTACTGCCAATCCGGTGCTGGCCGACCTACTGGAATATTATTGCACTCAGCGGACCGCCTACTGCAAGAAATTCTACAACAGCTCCCCTCCCGCCGCACTATGGAGCTTCGTACCTTACGAAAACTCCAGCGACTGGCAAGCAGCTGCGACTCTCTCCGCTTGGCTCCGCGACGCATGCGACGCCGTCGGCGCCACACCTCCGAGCGGATTTAAATGGACATCGCACAGCCTCCGTAAAGGGGCGGCCTCCGCCGCTAGTTGCATCGGGACCCCACTCCACGTCGTCAAATACATGGGTGGTTGGGCCAAGAACAGTTCTGTCACGGAAGGGAAATACATCGACCCTACCATGACCCCATCCCCAGCGGCTTGGCAGTACTTCGGCTGGCTCGTCCCCGCTAAACCGCTTCATCAAGGCTAGGCTGCGCTAAACCTCCGGTTTATTACATACTGGCAAAACGTGCCCTCGGGTAAATAGTCAGATTGGTTTTAAATCTAGAGGTTTGCAAAACTTACTTACATATGTGACAGAACGCAAACCTGAACGGTAAAGCGTTACTGTAAAAGCGGCGCGTCTCACCCAGTCCTCGAGGTGACCCTCGAGGACTGAGGAAACGCCTAGCGCAACGCCCCATGCCCTGCCCCCAGCAACACTAGCTAGCGGCAGCCCCTTTAAGCCGGTGCAACCCCCGAGCACTGGCACTCTCTGCTTTGCGCTCGCCCATCTGGCTCGCGCAACCCACCCACCCAACCCATAATTAGCGCTAATCTTCCCCCATGCCAGGCCTGTGGTGGTCTTTTGGCCAAATTGTAAGCAAGCTGACATCTTTGGCAAAACGTGCCCTCGGGTAAAAGGATTAGATATCCACTAGAACTTTCTTTTTTAGAAAAAAAACAAAATAAATAAAGATATAAACATATGACGAAAATACAATCGCCCCCCTGTCTAACGATATTGGTCCGAATCTTTGAGCTTGATAGTATTCAAGGTGTATCTCGTATGGAAAAGAAACATCGGACGCTCCGAACGGGAGGTCTTGGCGATGGTAGTGTACATATAATGTTTTTGAAAGCCCTCCGAACAAGACTTCCCTGCAGCTTTCGATCACGCGGATCGCAACTACCGGCTCACTCCGCCTAGCCACCTACCGTGCCAGGCATGGCACGGCTATAGGGCTGCATGCGCCCACCACTAGGAGTTAAGGTGATTGCCGACGGGACTACATGCGCACCCTCCTCCGGGGGCTCCGGCGGGCGCCACTGCAAGGTTACGTATTATTCCACTCGCGCACTTCCCCAAATACACTAAGGTTACTTGTAATGTATGTTAAGCCATCGTTGATGTCCAACTAGCATCATCGTCATCCTATCCCGCATGTGGACGGGTGCAATTACACTACATGTATGTCACATCCAATGTTCCCCATCGATAAACCTTGCGAAGTTTTTACTTGCTTGAGGCAAGAAGGTGAACCATTGTAGCTTATTGCAAGCAAAGAAAAAATTATTTGCATGAGGAAATGACCGAGAAGCTTGTTTGTATGCTTCGCTTATGTGGTTGTGAGAAAATCTGGTTTTGCATGTAAATCCAAAAGGTTGTAGTCAACTTTGTTACCATAAAATGCTTTGAAAGCGAGAAATGATAGCGAGAATATTTCGGAAACTTTTTGAAGCAACAGAACTGATAATATCATAATCCAAAAACTAAAAACAACAACAAGCTATAGAGACAATACCAGTAATGGCACGGACCCTGTGGAAAAACTGCAGCATTAATGTGAGTCTCTCGACTTTGTCCGTAAAATAAACTAATGAAGGGTCAGAACTTCCTTCTTTACAACCGGTATTATATACCGAGGAAAGTACTAGTAAAGTGCAGTTTTTTCCGGAGGAAATTCAATTTTCCCGCGAACGATCTACACGTATAACAAACCCTATGTGGGCTGTCACCCCCCGCCTCCACCGGCGCCAATGCACACCCCCCTCACGCGACCTTCTCGCCCTTTGTCACCTCACGTCAACAACTCTTCCAGCCCCTACTCGTCTCTATCTGCTACCATGTCTTCTCTTACATGCCAAGCTCTCTCGGCCTTCATTCGCTCCGAAGCGGCTCGATCCGATTCGTCCCCGGTCCTCCCCGGCCAGCTCCCGGCTCTCCGCCAGACTCAACGACACACACACACTCACACACAACACATGAATTACCAACTCGCTGCACCAACGGCCCTCCCCTCTCGCCCAACCATGCCTATCACCGAGACACACTAATTCCCAGAATTTTGGCTCCGGCGGAGACCCTGCAAGAACCGCCCGCCCCCTCCGTCGAATTTCTCTCCCGGACTCCGTACGCCTCTTGTAACTCGCATCATGAATCAACCCACCGCCGCCGAGGACCATACCACCTAAATGGACAGCACCGACGAAACCACCCAAGAGGACACCAACCCCCAGGACACTACTGAGACTCACGACCGGACCCAACCCCGACCGGACCCAACCCCGAAGCCGACCCCCATCCGGCAACACAGCCTCCCACTTGGGCCTCTGCGGTACGCGTTCCACCCCCCGTCCCGCTCACACATCCCACCCTCCCAGCCTTCGCATACTTCTCTAGTCGAGCGCGCTACATGAACAATCCCGTCGCCCTCTCGCTCAACGTGCCCACATGGCTGTCACCGGTGAGGTGTCTGGCACCCCCGCTACCGACCATGTGGTCCTCAAGCTCAACAAACTCACCCGCCCTATGATCGCCCTCACCCTCGCGGTCTCCACAACCACAACCAAGAAGAATATCGAGGAGGCCGGCCGACGATGGGGAGTCAAGCTCCTACCCGATAGCATCCGCATATGTTCCAAGCCCAACCCCCTCGCCCCAAAGACTCCGGAAGGCCGTCAGAATTCCCCCCCTCACTACCGGCACAGTACTTATCCGCCTCAACCGCCGCGTGGTGGCTAATGAGCTCCTCCACCGACGAAACCATTCCTACGATCACAACATCGTCCTCACCGACCTAGAAGGCTCCCCTTGTAAGACCTCCATCCAGCGCCCCGCCCCCCACTTGAACGACGACCAGAAAGGAGGCCACCATATCCGAATATCCGGGCCTAAACTCTAAGGCCTCGACAACTACCAAGCTAAGGATCTTCTACACTCTGCCCTCGCCTACCTCTGGGACGACGGCCAAGCACACCTCCCGGACGTCGAAAAAGTATTCTACGCAACAACAAACGAGGCGTTGAAGGAGTACGAGGCTACAGAGAACTCTCCCTACCCCACCCAATTGTCTGCCCCCCTCCCCCGCGGTACCCTCTTACATGCGTTCGAGCTTCGCGACGTCTACAAACCGTACCGCCCCAGCCCCGTCGCCCGACTCGAGCTAGTCTCGGCACAATGCGCACACAACCTCGTTGACGCGCTCGAGGACACTCTACTAGCCTTCCCGATGGGGGGCAGGTTCGCACATTTCATGGTGGGAAGCCTCGCCCCCCTCCACAGTAAACAAACGGACTACATACCCACAGTCAAGCGACTATTCTACTGCCGAGGTCTCGATTGTAGTATGGTCGAAAAATCCTATTTCACCAACTTTATCCTTCCCCCGGCACACAAGATGGCCGTCGCGGTCACCGACTTCCCTGAATTGCCACCTCAAGATTGCACCTGGTAAGACCACCCTACAAGCCCTCCTCTCTCCCCTCACCACGGCATGAGTAGTAAACGTCACTACCCACCAAGCTAAAGCAACGCTCAGTACCGACGATCCGGACGGAGCCGGAGCTATAGCTATGGGCTCAGCGAATACTACTTTTACCGACACCCGCAGGTAGTTCTCAGCCTCACCTCCCCACTATCACTCCTCTACGCCACTACCCGCGAAAGAATTACCATTCATTTGATGCGAGACCCGATCAACCCCCCGTTCATACGAATCTACCGCGTCCCGAAACCCGCGATAGAGAAAGGCGAGATCCTACCCTCCAAGCCCGTCCCGCACACCCAAGCCGCTCTCGACCGCACCGATCTCGCTACCGACCTTCTCGCCGACAACATATGGGCTATCGGCGGACTACCCTCTCAGAAAAAATCACGACCTTTGCGCCATCTCCACATCACGGAACGACACAAGATCATCTTCACCTTTGTCACGCTGAACGCACACGGCTCGAGCCTTATTATAGGGAGCTCGGCCAAACTCGTCACTCCGGTCGACCGCTCGACCTACCTCACCCAAGCAATCGACAAACTGCTACGCCTACATGCTACCGCTCGCTCGCGAGCCAACGCTCACCCATGAGACCGCTCCACTTTCCCACGCACCTCTGAAGAAGATGATAGCGCCGATCCGCCTAATGAGACCCGCCCGGGAGACAAGACCATGGACGACCAACCCATGGATATGGAGGAGGATACGCACCCGACAGACAGACCCACCCGCACTTTTATACCTCTCGCCCCGAAGAAATATAATGGCAACAATTCCGCCCCTCTAAGCGCCGCCCTCTAGAAACCCCGGACGACTCACTTGCTTCCGACGACTATGTCTAGCGTGTCGTCTCTCTACGTCTCGCGCTACGATCCGTCTCTCCCCCTTCCCGTCAGCACCTCGCGGAGGAATACGCCGCACTGCGGGCTGAGGATCCCCTGTTGCTTACCACTCCTAGCGGAAAACTGAAACGCCATCATCCCGACTCCACGCGATCTCTCCCAACCCGTCCAACACCTTCCACCCCTCAGCGGCCCATAATCCCTCCCTCCGAGTCCGCGGCAGCGGATATATCACCATACGACATCCCCACCAAGTCCACACTCGCCCAACCCCGAGCACTTGCCCACTCCGCCGGGGGCAGACTCGGATAAGCACCAACGCCTCGACCTAGGCCCCCGCGGGAAATGCCAACGGTGAGACGTCTTTGATTGCTTTAACCGCTTTTTTCTAGGAGGAGTGCCAGTTGTGGGTGAAGGAAGAGAAAGGGACTAGCTAACTCCCCTACACGGTTTTATTGACTTAGTCCATAGGAGTATCTAGGATTAGGGATGCCGGCCAAAATTTTGTATTCCAAGTCCTAGATGGCATATGCAAGAAGGTCCTTAGACAGCAGCAGCACGGCACGTTAGCGGTACATGTTGTAGAAAATTTTTATTTTCATGAATAAAGGGTCATGTATCGAAGCTTCGATGATATTGGCGTTGTACTCCCCGCGAGGGGCTGGGCCATCAAAGGCGCTTGCAACCCATCGCGCGAGTAAAGAAACTTATGGTTGCAAGGCGCTAGAGGCGGCACATCCGCGGCAGACCCGAACGGGGGTGCGCACGCATGCCCGTCGGCACCTCTACGTGGTGGTGATGATACTTGTATAGTTGTGCTAGATTTGGCCCGGAAAGGGAGTGAGAGGAGTGCCGATAGTTATGATCCGCGCGAGCATTAGCCGTCGAAAAGCTTTTAGAAATGATAATATATGTGTTTATACCAAAGTCAAGCCCTCCCGCTTGGTTCATCCAATACGTTACTTCGCGGCCTATTAACAGCCCTATATACGCTCACGATGACGGTGCGGGGGGGAAGGGGGGGCGGTATATATATGGAATGTTGGACAATGACATGGGTACGGACGTAGGAAGACGCGAGGGAGGCGTGGGAGGTAGAGGCGGACTCCGGGAAAGGTACATCCGCGAAGGGCGCTCGCTGAACGTGGGCCGGCGCTCTTCAAGTCGGGGCGACAAGGGAGGTGGGGCACGACCGCAACACCACAAGAGGACAGCCTTGAGCAGAGGAGCGGCGCGGTCTCGATGTGCATATTCGCTGGATCTGTCGCCGATGGAACAAGCTATATACGGAGGGTGGGGAAAATATCCGTACCTTACATTCATGAAGACGCTAATACTTGCTGACGGAGTTTGACACACATAGACATGGACAATGATCAAGAGTGGGGAGAAAACATAGAGGCGTGCCGGCATGAGACCCAACCGCTTTATATCGTTAATGTGCGTCGCCCCGCCCCCCCTTCCCTTCCCACCTATCGCTCGGGCGACAAAGGACCTGCGGCCGGAGGATCGTGGTGGACGGAAAAGAGGCAAAAACCACGCTACGAGCGACGGAGGCACTGTGCCATAACCGCGTACAACATGTTGAGGGAGGGTTTTCTGATTGCCCCCGCCTCCCCATATATTCGGCGAGTCCGGAGTCACGTAGAAGCTAGGTTAGGCTTGCCCGCCTTCCACCTCAAATGACGGCCCACGGGCCACGCCGCCACGGTTGGTCGGCCGCGCAGCGTATGGTAGTGGACAACGGGCCGCACTTTCTGCAGATTTTGTTACCGTTTTAGTTTGCATTTTAGTCAAGTGGACTTCGCGTAGATATGCTTTTCGGTTTTTTAATCTATAGCGTTGCTATTTTTGCTAAATCGCCGGCAATAGCACAAACATACTGTTTTGCAATGTTTTGTATCAACGCTATTTTGAGCGTATTAAGGAATAGGGAGACGGGTGTGATCCCTTAACGCCGCTACCTTACGTATTTACGTGGCAGAGCCCTACTAAGACAACAACCGCGTGGCTATCAATGGCGGTAACTATCATGCACCGGATGTTGCTTGCCTGCGAAACATGCACCGCGATGAGGAAAACCTTCCGACGCAACGGCGCCAACTACTTACACACACACATCATTTTGAAGCGGTAAAGTTTTTGGCGAGCTACATAAGGAATGCCGTTGCGTGGTCTCCGAATACGTTGTATCCGTGAAAGGGGTGAAATCAATGCGCGATCCCGTCCGAGCACAAGGTGTTTTTTATGCGCCAATGAGCGGCCGCGGGAGACCGGGGGCTAGCAACACCGAAAGGACAAGCCGAAACCCCGCCTATAGTATAGGGCAGCACGTTCATTTGAGCATTTACACCGAACCATGATCGAAAAGAGATGAGGGCCATCATCATGCACAATTCCAGAGAACTCTACCTTATATATTACTATAGCCTTACTAGCACAACAATGATATGGGCATTGAACCTAGCTAGGCCAAGCAAATGGCAAACTGACATGGGGATGGGATACTTCAAAACGAATGTAATTATACTACGTTGCTTGTCCCTGGACCCCAGTTCTTGGTGCTTCAAGATATTCATCCCAGGGATGTCCCGTTGGCCCAAGCTGGCCGCGGAAGTGTACGTGATTGCCGTCATTTGAGCATAATGTGCATAGATACATGTACCCTCCTTATTAAAAAATGCCATTCCAAGTAACGACAGGAGTTAGAGTTTAAATAAACATGTTTGTGCGCAGTCCGGTGCCGCTGAAAGCTATTTCCATACTTCTTCCATACTATTCGCGCCATCTCATATCCTCGGCAGCAACCGAAAACCTCGGTTTGCTGGCCACTTTCTTCCCCGCTCTCCCACGACCCAATGCCGTGATACTCAACCAAACACAGTTCGTCCCCATCTTCTCGCACTCCGGCACCCATGACATTCCGGAGAGCCTTCCGTATTGGATAACATGGTAGTACAGATATTAAAAGCGGACCTAGATATTGTATGCTAAAACAAATTAGACCCACGCGTAGGTGGCCTGTTGATAAATGCTGCTGCAGCTTTCTCGTACCGTCGCCCGCTATAAACCCATTCAAAGGGAACTAACTCACAACACGGCTAGTAAGGTCGCCTAGTTTGGTTGGTGCAACTATTGGCGCTGTGATGACAACACTATTCCGGCCACATATCATGACAACGCGTCGTTGACTGCTCTTCGGTGTCGATTTCCCGTATATCTTCATCCCGTACATTATCTTCACCGCCCGTGCGCTGCTCTCACTCGCCCGTTCAGACGTCTTCGCTCCTCTGCTGCTGCCCGTCGCCCGTCTTCCTCCCCCCCAACACCAGTCGGAACGCGCTCTTCGACTTGCGCGGAGACGCGGAGCTGACGTTCCCAACACTCGACAGCGGCGACATATTATCAAACTTGCTCCGACGCGCCGCTTCCGTGTAATGCTCCAAATTGGCCTCCGCCTAAAAGAAATAAGACAAACAGAGTCAAACGAATTGAATTTGATTACAAAGTAAAACATAACTAGAGGGGAATCGCGTAAACATATTTTCAGTGATTACAAACTATCACTGCACATCGTCAGAAGTAACTATAAACAAAGGGGGGAATGATAAATATAATTTGCGGATAAATATAAAATCTCCAAAGTGAGCATTCGGTAACATTGTGTAACACACCTGCTGGAGGAGCGGCAGGCAGGCGGGGAACACCTCCACCCACGCCCGAAACAGCGGGATTATCATAACCCGAAAGAAGCCCACTTGGTTCTCAGCCGCGCTCAGCCTGCGACACCGCCAAATTTCCCCTCTCAATGATGAAGTGCACCCAAGCATGGTGGCACAAAGCCGATGCCACGGAAGAGGGAGGGGAGGGACTGACCCAGCATGGTCCCGATCCATGAGCGGTGACGCCCTCAACCCCGCTGCCTTCTCTCTGTCTCCCTAGTGGACGCCGTGCGCACGAAAGGAAAATAAAGGGGAATGATTTGGGTTAGCGCGAGTTGTGCAGATGACTGCGACGCCGTTATGTGATGGGGCGGTGTGGGTGTGGGTGTGGTAGCACTTGGGACGCACCTGAAGGAAGAACTCCGTTTCGAGGCGGCGCACCCAGGCGGTGTGCTGCTTCATCGGGAGGGAGCAGTGTCCGAGGTCGGCGATCTGCAGACGGAACAGGGCGGGCCATTGCAGAGGACAACGGTGAGTGCAGCGGTAGCAGCGGCTTCGATACCCACCATCCCTCTCTCCTGGTCGCACGTTTGACGAACACGAAGCAAATCACGGCAACGAACACACAAACCAACCAACCAACCAAAAACATTTACATACATTGCCAAAAGCAAACAATCCATCGCCGTCACATCCACCACC
>JAPMLY010002007.1:0-61045 GCA_026401115.1 Tetraselmis chui
AATGTGGGCGAGTAGTTCTACGAAAACTCGGTTCGCACATGTGATCCTTTGGCCTCCATTTGTGATGTAGCCCAGTCGTGTACGGGCGTTTTCTTCCGTCGCAAGGTGGGTGCGATGGCTCGCTTTGAGGAAGGCCACGGCGGCCGCCTTTTGCTCCGGAGTAAGAGCATGTCCGGACGACAACGCGTCCACTGCCTCGAATGTTGCCGCGTTGGCGCTACTGATGAAGAAGGCATTGCACCCTCCGTGAAGGTATTCGTCGCACGCTGCTTGTGACCGACCGTTGAGATTTCGGGCGGTTTTGTCCGTATAAGTGTCCAAAATCTCGGCTCGCACACGTCGCGAGGGGGGCGCAAGTGACATACATGTGCGGATGATTTCGCCGTATGCGACAAAATCGACGAACTTGTCCTCGGGTGGTTCGGTGTCGTCTTTTCGCAAGTCAATAGGTGGCTCAAGGGCTTCGTTTCCACCCTCCGGCCCGGTCGTGCCCGGGGGGGGTTTCCACCCTCCGGCCCGGTCGTGCCCGGGGGGGGGGGGGGGGGGGGGGGGGGGGGGGGGGGGGGGGGGCGAACTGTTGGCGCAATAATGGCGCGACGATTAATGGATGTATAGAGCAAGCACGGAGTTGTGATACGCATGAAAATGCTCGTTCCACGATCTGCTTTCGGCGGCGACGCCGAGGCGGGCATACTCCGTGATGTCGGAGTGTGATGAGGGCCGGGCAGGGTCGGCGCTAGGCTCATACCAGGCGGCATACCATACTGTGAACGGGGGGAAGTGTCTTTGGACGCGCGAGTGCGATACATTGACGAGTAAGTTGATACCCTACACGACCACGAGAGTCATGACTGCTTGCGCGAACTAAAAGCGAGCTCAGGCAAAGATTGGGCTCTTTCTGACGAGTACAGTCATGCAACAGTACATTGCACGACATTGTACAGGTACTCGTTACTAATTCCAATTCGTGCTTTTCCATCGGACGGACATACACACGTGGGTACGTCGCTACTACAATATTCATAAGGGTGCTGATGCTACAGTACGACCAGTACCTCCCGGTACGTACAGATACGCATAATTAATCTAACCAGCCAGATGACGCGCCTAAGCGAGTTCTTCGATGCAGAAGGAGCCGCGTCGTGAAACGCAATGCTAGGCAGGCTGCGTCTCTGGACAGATGACGACGGTTAGACAGCCCTAACGCCTGACACGTAAGCGCAGCAAGCAGGCGTAAGCTATATGGGTAGAGACCTATTTAAGCCCAGTGAAGTAGAGGGAGGTGACAGAACCATTTAACAATTCCATTGTTCACTTACAACATATACTGGTTAAGTACAGCAGTAAGACATATTTCACTAGCATCTCTCGACAACATATTTTTGCCATCTTGCAACGACAAAACTCGACAGATTAGAACTGATTTGTGCTAGCGTTTAGCTTGAGGAGGCTAACCGCCACACTGGTTTCGGAGCTCTTTGGTCGACGCACGTTTTCGCTACCAATTGATTCGCCCGACGTTGCTTGATTGACTCGATATGGCTTATGTTGGACCTTGACGTTACGTGGTGGTCGTAATTCATGTTGGAGGGACTAAACTGTCGAACGTTAAGCTTGTGTTACAACGCGAGCCTCGTACCGGTAAAACTTGGTTCCCGGTTGGCTCTGTTGCAGCTAACGAAGAGCCGGTTGGTGATGTTGTTCGTGAGTTACACGAGGAAACCGGTCTCACTTTGACCCCGGACGATTTGACGTTGTTGAGTGAAACAACCTAAGCCCGAGAAACAAGTAGGCATGCCACAGCATCGGCACCGTCCTCTTGAAAAGCGTCGCGGAGACAAGAACCCAGAGTGCCATGAAGAGCACCAGAAAGACGTTGCATGAATTCACGTCGCAAATCCCCCAAAAAACTCCGAAACGGAACAAAAGCAGATCGACGATCAAAATGTTGCATACGGACATAACTGTCAGAGCGCAAGGAACGAGAGTCAGCGGCACCCACGCCAGGGAAGCGACGAACAGCCACCAAAATAACCAAGCGATCGACCAACTCGGCCGCCATCGGCGCCAACCGGCCCCCATCCTCCATGGCGAAGGGATAATAGTCATGGACCGACTGAACCGAAGGCGTGCCAAGCAAAGCGGAAGTGCGCAGGTCCGCATCAAGTTTGCCTTGCTGAGATCCCAATGCAAGGCTGCCAGGGAGTGGGAGGCGAACACCTATTCGAGGCACAGTGGTGTTCGTGCGAGAACTTGTAACCGTCACATTAACAACAAAATGACGGTGCGGAGCCATGAAGTATAACCAAACCACATCCCCAGGGCGATCACATGAAGCTCCCGACCGAATACGGCGGACCTCCAACCGCAAATCCCGGCCCTTAGTAGCCCCCGCTTCAAGCATGAACTCTTCAAGCACATGGACAATAAGGTCGTGGAGTTGAATGACATACCAAGAGCACGGGCACCGGGGGATATGGTCCATGAGCATAGCGGATGTTGAGCGCTCACCCGACATAAAGATGCTCGATACCGTCGACGAAGATCCATACCCGCGAGATTCTGAAGGGGCCTCATTGCACCGAGGGCATTTTCGAACATGAGCGGCGCGCTCCGCAGTCAAGCCAAGCACCCGGTGGGCTGCCATCGTATAGCAATCGGATGGCACCTTGAAATTGGACTCATGTGAAGCGAAAAAGAGAGCCAAAGCCCCGCGACCCGTAACCGAAATCACCCTCATATAGTCCGGTGGGGAAGGTCTGCAGAACGCCAAGAGGTCAAGGTGGGCCCGGGCACGAAGAATGCGCGAAATGCCCCGTTGAATGTGGCCCCCGGAATCTCCCAAGCGAGTAAGAGCATCGGGAGTCGGAAGTTGTAGGCTAGTCAGTTGGGTAGCGGGTGCCACCGCATTGTTGACCGTAGATACCACCAAATCGACATCGGGCCCGGCATAATCGGAAAGGTTTTGGTTCAGTGTGTCAATCAACACCACAAGCTCCGATTCCGAAAACCCGCCCATATTGGAGATAGAATCATACGAATTGCGCAATTGGACCGCCCACGGTAAAGTAGAAGTGGCAACATTCAGTAGTTCCTGTCAGATGAGACCGCACAAAGGACCTAGTGACTCGGACGCGTAATCAGTAATCAGGTTGGCGAGGGTCGCAGTGAATGAAGCATAGTGAGCAGGTTCGGCGTCGAGCTCGAGGGACGGTACATTAAGCCCTCCAAACTCCGCAAGGAGGGAGAGCTGTCGTTTAGCACAATTCAGTTGATCGAGTGTTTGTGCGTCCAAAGAAACGCCCAAGATTCGATAAACTGATGCACGAACGGCCTTATCTGCAGTTGCAAGGTACGGTCGGCGGATATCTGGGGGGAGAGTGCGGAGCAAGAAATCATAGCGGCGTACCGCACACGTGATCATCAAGCGGAAAGCGGCGTGTGTTCCTCCGAAGTCCGACATAGCAAAGCAAACGATCTTGTCCAAGAGGAGTTGATGAGCTTCAACGGTGTCTTGCAGCCAAGAGTGAACATAGTTATCATTATGAGACGCTGGAGGGCCGTCCGCCATCGAGAAGTCCATCGCCAAAGGGGCTCCAAGGTTACTAGTACCCGTAACAACGGGGACCATCGCCCGTATCACCTCGACAAGTTCAAGGGCCGTATCCGGAGGTACCATGCACGAAGATTTGATTGGTTGAACATTCGAGCGGACTTTCCCCATTTCCTCCGTAGCCACCGTAATCACAGTCGGGACGAAAGGCGTTTTGATCAAATACTTGCCATCATCAGAAAAGGCTTGGATCGCCGCTGAATCCTTGCACCGTTCTCCAATATTCCGGAGGGGGTGCTTATCGCCAGGTTGAACAAAAGCGGGCCAAGAGGATCTCCTTGTCGGACACCCGTACGAGATTGAACCGTGCCGTGTAGGAGCGAAGCATTGTTGGGGTCGAAGTAATACACCGTGGAGTCCCGTGAGTATATCATCTCAACCAACGGGATAATGGGATGCAAGTCGGGTTTCTTATACAGCTCCGACGAAACAATGGTGTTGAAGGCGTTGTCTAGGTCCAAGCTTAGAAGGCTGCAATCGGGAATAGCTTGTAGGCCAATGCGAGTGGTATGAATGGCTCGCTCGATACCCGCTTTGGTGAAAATCGATCGTTGTACATGGCCCATGTGGTCGGCCGCGATAGTCGCTATCCGCGCTATGGCGTGACAATGAGCTAACCGCGACAAAACGCTACCAGCAGCAAGCGGCCGGACTTTAGGAGCCTCATCCCGAAGGCGAGTGGCGTCGCGGTCGACCCCGGTTTGCTTGTGAAGAGCCCACCCGGTCGCACTCGCCAGAAAGTCCGCCGCAGCCTCGGGAAAGTTTCCCGCCGAGTAGCGGTTAACCCACTAACGCCATGCCGGAACATTCAAGTCACGGACATGTTCCCATCGCCAGCCATCAACGTGGGGAGCAGACAAGCGAGGTGCTTTTCTCAAGACAAGGAGCATAGACTCCTCCCATATTTTGAGGCTGTCACTGTCATCTAAATACGTGAGGGGTGGGCGCGCCGGGGGGGGGCACTGTTGTAAGTAATACCGCATACGTATTAGTTGCAGATAGCTATTGTAAGCTACTCTAGATATGATTAGTACATGTCTAGATCGGACATACCGATAAACTGTTTGACTCGGTACAGAGCTTTCGCTAGGCTACAGCTCTCCCACTTCTGTTGTCCCGACACCACGCCTGTAGGCTGGTTGTCGCCTTAACTGTTCCGTTTGCGGGACTGTGACTGTAACTACGTTTGCGTACGTTATCTTCCACACTAACTGTGTTTGCATGGTTCAATAGGTTATGGGCCCCCGCCTCACGTCACTCACCCGCGACAACCTGGTTCGGCGAGCTGCGATCGACAGCTCTCCCGCAGAAGGCAAGTTTCCTTAGACTCCTAGTACTTTCAACCTGTAGTCGGCGGTATCGCCAGTATAAACTGCGATTTTAAAACCCGCCACCACCCCTCTTAAGTCAGCCACCCGACGGAGATAGCCAGCCACCCACACCGACGCACTCGTCGTGTGTGGACAGGGTGCACACAGGTCCAAGCTGGAGAACGGGGGGGTGCACTGTCGGGTGAATACGCATCCACAGGTCGCACGCCAGCCGTAGCTTACCTTTTATTTTTATTTTTATACTAGCCTCGCGCATCAGCCACCAGCGCAGCGCTCCACCTGTCCTGGCCTTGGCCTCGACTTGTGCCCCACACTGGGTGGAGGATACAGAAAAGGTGCTCTGAGACACCCCGGGGCTACAGGCCGAGGGGTCGGCGGGCATCAGGCCGTCTCTTAGCATACCGCTGTTAGGCACGAGTCCGGCTAGCGGTTTTTACCGCTGCCTGTTTTTTCCTTCAGCTCTTTCTTTTTTTTCCCTCTGTCGAAATGGAGCAGAAAAACCCGCCTGATTCACCTGCTGATTCCCCTGAGTCAGGCTCTCACCAGAGCACCCTCGATCACCCCCCCGATACTCTCGCGCTGCTCGTTGCGCAAGTGGCGAGCTTAACTGCTCGTATCGACTCGCAGTCGGCCGAGGGTGCTGTCGCTGCTGCGGGTGCTAATCCGCACCCCCTTGTAGCTCAGCGCCGCCACGATGCCCCACTCGAACCCGTCCGGGACAGCCACGACGGTCACACCCTCCACCTGCGTGCCCATACCCAGCCTGGTTTCGTAACCCCGGACGCAGAAACACTCTTTCCTGCTGCAGCCCCTGTTGGCGACCCCACAGTCGCACAGCGCCGCCACGATGCGCCCCGCGAGCCCGCGCGTGCCGATGCGCACTACGACCCCTCGCGTCACGCCATCCGGGTTGATCACCTCCCACCACCTCCCCCCTTCCCCCACGCCGGATATGCCCTTCACCACCCCGGCCCCCATATCACGGAGGTGCCCTCTCATCTCATCCCCCCCTACCGTGACCACCCGCACTCGTACGGCCCGCCGCGTCCCATGGCCGGCCGCTCTCCCTTTCCCGGTGGCCCACCTCCTCCCTTTCATGGCCGGCACTCTCCCCCACTCCAACATGGCGACCCCAACCCCCGGGGCCGTCGTCGCCCCACTATCGACCCGGTGGTCATCAACCGGGCGGCACACGAAGCCCCGGCTTCGACAAGGACGCCCTCAACCGGTCCATGAAGATGTCGGTCGATGACCATAATAAGCGCGCTGACCAAGCCATGAAATGCGTTTCTCCAGCACGCCCAGACTGCGCCGCTGCCGCGTGGGACATCCTTTGTGAACGCCTCGACTGCCGGTCTTTTGCTCGCTCCTTGTCCCTCTTGGACAATCTGACGGTCAGACAGCGCCCCGGTCAGTCACTCAGTGACTATGTCCACTACATGCGCCAGACCTTTGACGAGTACAACGACACATGCCAGTTGGCTGATGGCTCCGTTGCCATCCACCCCCACCACCTCGGTCTCCTCATGCTGCGCGGCATTTCTAGCAGCGGCCCACACGGTCAGGCGAAGCAATGCGTCATCAACGCCTTCGACACGGACTACATCATGTCGGCTGATGAAGTTATGGCGAGCATTCTACACCTTGCGCACAACATGGAAGACAACCCTGCTCCGGACGCAACCGCTCCGGACATATCACCTCCTCCCATCTCCGCGTTCGTCGCTGCGGGCCGCGGCTCGCACAGCGGTCGAGGCCCACCACACCGTAACCCTCGCGGCCATCGACCCAACAAGTGTGGCGTTTGTGGCAGCCTCCACCATCTCATGTCCGCGTGCAATGCCACTGATGACGCTATCCTTAAGTGGAATCTCGCCAAGCGTAGGCTGACAGTCCAGAAGTACGGCGCCGCCGACGGCACCCCCTCTGCTCACGCTGCGCTGCTGAGCGACGTCCCTGCCGACGACGCCCCCGCCGATGACACCGATTGCCTACCCACCTTCGCGGACTGCGTTGATGACGACGCTGACGACGAGGTGAGTGTCCCATTCAGCTCTGTGGCATTCTCCTCTTCCCTCGCCCCGGGTCGTAATCTGTCAAAGTTTTGGGTCGTTGATTCCGCCTGCTCGATTAACCTCACTGCGTTCCGAGATGACTTCGTGAAATTCACGCCCCCCTCCACTCCCTCTCGCGTGGGCGGTGTCGGCGTTGACGTTAAGGGCAGTGGCTCAGTGCGACTTTCTGTCAGACTTGCCTCTGGCCAGCTAATTCACCGCACTGTGTATGCACTCTACACCCCTGACCTATCATCTCGTTCAGCACAGCGTATCGGCAGACTCCTTAGTGTCAGCTGGATGCAAACTCACAGCGGTTGTGAATTCATATTCCCCTCCAACTCTGACACTGGTTTGCTTTTGGTACCCACAGGCATGGGTATGCTAGAACCGTCCGGAAACGGTCTCTACCTCCTTCCCCACCAGCCGGCCCTCCCTTCCAGCCCATCCGCCCCGCCGGCACTTGACCCCTCACCTCAGGTTGCCCTTACTGCCCAGTGTGATCCCGTCCTATGGCACCGTCGATATGGCCACCTCAACATGCAAAGCCTTCAGGCCCAACATACTCACGGTGTCCCGACTAGCCCTGTGTTAACTAGCGCTGTAACCAAAGTTTCGTGCGACTCTTGTCTCCTTCACAAAGCCACAGCTGCACCACGCAACACAGCCGCTTGCGCGAAGCCATCCCACCCCCTCCTCAACCTGTCCGCTGACCTCTGGGGCCCGGTCAATGTCCCCTCCCCACATGGCCTCCGCTACTGCTTGCTCGTCATCGACCACCACACCAACTACATGTGGGTGCGGTTCCTTAAGTCTAAAGACGACGCATGTTCGGAATTGGAAACCATCCTCTTGGACATCAAACACCTGCATGCCCGCCATCACTCCCAGACGGGCGCGTTCGCACCGGTCCTCAAATTTGACTCTGACTCTGTGTTTGAAGCTGCTGTCACTCGCCAGATGTGCGCACACCTCGGCGTCGGGGTACAGTTCTCTGCCCCATACGCCCACCACATGCTCGGCAAGGCCGAACGTCCCTGGCGCACCATCCGGGACAATGCATCGGCGATGCTCCACAACATGGCCGTTCCCAACTCCATGTGGTCGTGCGCTGTCAGCACAGTTGTGTACCTTCGCAACCGCACGTACAGTCGCTCGGTCGGACCTAATGGGGGCGTCCCCCTCACACTCCTTACGTCGTCAGTGCCCAACGCCTCCAAGTTCCGCGTCTTCGGCTGCGCCGTTTTCGCCAAGGTCCCCGACAAACAACGTCGGAAACTCAGTGAAAAAGCATTTCGCGGCGTCATGGTGGGCTATCCCCCTGACGCACCCGGGTATCGTGTCTACAATCCGGAAACACGTCGCATCACCACTTCCGTACATGTTGTCTTTCAGGAAGACACCCCAGGCTTCGACACACAACCCTCCGTCGACTCGGCCATCACCGACTCTTCGGACGACGTCCCCGCAGACTCACCCCTATCCCACCCCATTGACACATCACCCACACCCCTACCCCCCCCGCCAACCCCTCGCCATGCTCGGCTCCGCTCCCACCCCATTCGCTACGGCGATATGGTTGCCCACCTGTCCGACTACCCACCCACACTCGTCACGGCGTGTTGTGATCTTGAACAAGGAAAAGCTCAAGAGGACATCTTTGAGCACCCTCACGTCCCCAACCTTGTCACTGGTCCCCCACACACACCTGCCGGCACGTCCCCTACTGCCGTCGCCCTCCTCTCCGCCCGAGAGTGTGTGGAACCAAAATCCTACCGAGCTGCGCTGGACAGCGCCCAAGCCCCCCAATGGCAAGCCGCTATGCAACATGAGTATTCCTCCCTCATCAGCAACGGCACGTGGGACCTTGTGGACCTCCCCCCCGGCCGCATGGTCGTTAACAGCATGTGGATCTTTAAAATCAAGTCGGATACAGCCGGCGGCGTCTCCCGCTTCAAAGCGCGGTTCGTCGCCAAGGGGTGCAGTCAACGCGCTGGACTGGACTACACGGAGACCTTCTCCCCGGTCATCCGCATGGCCAGCCTGCGTCTCTTCCTAACCATTGCAGCCGCCCGCGACCTTGAACTCTGCCAACTTGACATCGACACAACGTTTCTCTACGCCCCCATCCGGGAGGATGTGTACATCCGCCAGCCCCTCGGCTTCACCGATGGAACGTCCAAGGTTTGTCACCTCAAGCGTTGCCTCTACGGCCTTAAGCAGTCCCCCCGCGAGTTCAACATGCTACTTCGTGCGTGGCTCGTCGACCATGGCTGGCAACAATGCGTCTCCGACCCGTGCATCTACATCTATCGCGCCGGCCACGTCTTCGCCATGATCGCCCTGTACGTCGATGACATTCCCGCGGCCTGCAATGATGCCACCTGGCTCGCATCGTTCAAAGCCCAACTCGGAGCACGGTTCAAAATCAAGGACTTAGGCGACCTCTCCCAACTCCTCGGCATGCACATTACCCGCGATCGCTCCACGCGCACAATCTCGCTGGACCAGTCCAAGTACCTGCGCGACATCCTCGCCAAGTACGGCATGTCTGACTCTAAGCCGTCGTCCCTTCCGATGGACCCAGGCTTCCTCGCCGGCCTTGCACACTTGAACTCGCCTTCTCTCACAGGAGTGGCCAAGGACGTCTACCCAAGCCTCCTGGGCAGCCTTCAGTACGCCGCCGTTTGTACACGCCCCGATGTCTCCACGGCGTTGAGCATCCTCGGCTCTGCCCAAGCCTCACCCACCGAGGCACACTTGCAAGCTCTGAAAAAGGTCCTCCGCTACCTCCATGGCACCATCAACATGCGCCTGACGTTGGGGGGGGGACTGGACCACAGTCTCCAACTCACATGCTTTGCCGACGCTGATTGGGCCAACGACAGCAGCACCCGCAAGTCTCGCTCCGGCTATCTCTTCACCCTCGGACGCGGGCCAATCAGTTACAAGTCCAAACAACAGACTTGTGTGGCTCAATCCACATGTGAAGCCGAGTACTACTCTGCGGCTGACGCCACCAAGGAGGGACTCCACCTCCGACAACTCCTGGGGGAAATCTTCGACTCCCCCATCACCGAAACCACCACCATCTGGGAGGACAACCAAAGCGCCATTGCATACTCCCAGAATGCCTTGGTCAGCGAGAAGACTAAACACATCGGCCTGAAGTGGCACTTTCTCAAAGACCACGTGGAGCAAGGGACCATCAAGTTGAGGTACCTCCCCACTGACCAGATGGTGGCAGACATGCTCACCAAACCCCTCCCAGGACCTGCACTAGCACGACACCGAAGTGCGATCCTTGGAGGACAAGACCCAATGCAACGCTTCATCCCGTAGCTACCTTCAGGGGGAGTGTTGTAAGTAATACCGCATACGTATTAGTTGCAGATAGCTACTGTAAGCTACTCTAGATATGATTAGTACATGTCTAGATCGGACATACCGATAAACTGTTTGACTCGGTACAGAGCTGTCGCTAGGCTACAGCTCTCCCACTTCTGTTGTCCCGACACCACGCCTGTAGGCTGGTTGTCGCCTTAACTGTTCCGTTTGCGGGACTGTGACTGTAACTACGTTTGCATACGTTATCTTCCACACTAACTGTGTTTGCATGGTTCAATAGGCACAGGGTCGGGGAGATCACAGTCTGGGTGGGGAGTACCGGGCGGAGGATGCAACCGCTGAAGAGCGGCCAAAGCCGCGTCCGCGTCCTCCGCCATTCCGAAGTCGGCTCCGTCTAGGGCCATACGGGCCCGTCGCAACTGGCCAACTTCCACTAGCTCACGGGCCCGACGGAAGGCAGCACGGCGTCGGAGATCACCTTCGGAGAGGCGAGTCGGTGGGTGGTGTTGCTCCCGTTGAGTGTTCTGGGCCCGGCGACGGCGAGAGCCCCCCCCACCCCGGCCCCGACCGCCGGGGCGTCTAGGCGCAGAAGCCCATGGGCACGCACATGCAAGCTCACCTCCATCTCGAATATTACGTAGAAGGGTGTCAATGCCCGTGAGTCCGCCCTCTCCGGATGTAGATAACGAAGGACGGACTCGACGTTGGACCAAGGAGCGGATGCGAGCACCGGCCGCCGCCGGGAACGGTCGGAGGAGGAGGCCGCCAACGAGGTGAATTGTCAAAAAAGCTCATGCAGCCTAAGAGTCCGTTGAGGGAAGGGAGGTCGCATATTCGAGGGTGTCTTGTAGGGCATAACGTAGGTCGTCTCTCGCTGTCGCGCAAACCCCTCGGGCTGCAGTGACAGGCTTAAACTCAAGTAGACAAGCGACCGGGTCGTTGTCGGAGCACCATGAGGCATGAGTAGCAGCCCGAGGGGGGGGATCGGAGAGAAGCCTCTCGGCGGAGTGCAGCGGCAGATGAGGGCATAAAAGCTTGTCCATGAGGTATCGGGGGTCCATCATGTGTAGAGGGGGGGAGTGAGGGGGATAAGCCCCGGTTCGGGCCCGGGGTGGGGAAGGGAGTGGAGCCAAGGGGGGGCGGCCACCCCAAGCAGGGGGGGGAGGGGTGACAGCTATTCGGAGGGGGCATGGTCCAATGAGCGGCGGCCGGGAGCTGTTAGCATAGTCGTGAGGCGACATTGGAGAAAAGGGAACGGCCACACAGTGTAGGCATGGAGCGGTAAGAGGGCGAGCTTGCGTGGCAGATATAAGGTGGTCGCCCGAGGCACAAAGGGAAAACAAGGCCGGAGAGGAGGTCGCAAGGTGGCGAGCTTGGCGACGGTGTGCGGAAGTTGAGGGGCCATTGCCATTTATGAACATGTTCGCGTGTCTGGCGAAATTAGAGCGCCATTTACGCCCAGCAAACCGTATGCCACACGGAGCGCAAGTGTGACATTCCCCCCGCGACGGGGATAGAACACCCGATGCACTTAGGCCCGGCTCCGACCATGAAGCTCCAGCATGGGCACCAGCTGCAGCGGCCGTAGCTCGCCGGCTTCCAACAGCATCATCTCGCCGCCAACCAGCTCCAACCCTCCGCCCGGCAGCAGAAGCACTCTGTCCATTGGCACCAGCAGCTGCATAACCGGCACCACTGTCAATCCTCTGCCCACGGGCCGTGGCAACATCGGCGAGTCGCTGACCGGCACTTGCAGGAGCACCACTAGCAGCGCCATCACCGGCTAGACCTCAATGTCCAACAGCCCATGCAGCAGCAACCGGGCGCGGGCCACCACAGGCAGGTGCATAAGCACCACCAGCGGCCCTACCACGAGCCACATGTATGTGCCCACAAGCACCAGCATCAACACTAGCAGCTCGGCGTGAGCGAGCCCCGGCAGCCGCAAGTCCCATAGCGGTAGTAGTAACAGCAGATGAAGCACCACTCGCCGCAACCCTCTGCTCATGGACGCTGGTAGCAACGGCCGAGCGCCAACCACCACCAACAGGTGCCAAGGGGTCTCCGGCAGCAACACGGCCAGCTCTTTGCCCACCACGACCACCAACGGCAAGTTGCCACGAACCAACTCCGGCGGCTACTACAACACCGACGGCCCCATCAGCAAGGGCAGCAGCCGGTCGCCAACCAACACTAGACACCACCCCCGCAACACCGCTACATGTACTAGCACCGCTAGTTGCAGCCCTCTCCTTGCGAATGCCAGCAACCGGCTGCCAACCGGCATCAACACATGCAACAATAGTACCATTAGCAACACCACCAGCAGCATGCCCAAGCCCACCAGCATCGGTATCCGCAGCAACGGCCTGGTGCCATGTAAGAACAGTGGCTCCACTTGC
This sequence comes from Tetraselmis chui, assembly GCA_026401115.1. Classification (NCBI taxonomy): domain Eukaryota; kingdom Viridiplantae; phylum Chlorophyta; class Chlorodendrophyceae; order Chlorodendrales; family Chlorodendraceae; genus Tetraselmis; species Tetraselmis chui. The sequence continues at coordinate 12,749 of JAPMLY010002007.1, forward strand.
AGGAGCACCGCTAGCATAAGCAGCATCACCAACGGCAACAAGGCAAAGCCCACCAGCATTTGTGGCAATAGCAGCAGCCTAGTGCCATCTAGGAGCAGTAGCTCCCCTTGAAGCATTACCCGCAGCAGCACCCACAACAGGAGCTCGAAGCCCACCGGCATCAGTAGCAGCACCAATAGCCAGACAACCAGGTGCATCCCTTTGCCTACGAACACCAGCAACCGCCCGCCAGCCAGCATCAACCCATACCGCAGTAGTACTAGCAGCACCATCAGTAGCAGCGGCAGCATCACCACCAACACGAACAGGACGACGCCCACTAGCGGCAGTAACTGCGTCAAGAGCATTGTGCCGTCTTGCAGTAGTGGCTCCACGTGTAGCAGCAGCACCACTAGTTCCACCAGGTGCAACAGCTGGCCTATAACTTGCAATGTTGGCTACTGCAACACGAACAACAACGTCACCAGACACCCTTCCAGTAGCGTCTCTATGTCCACTAGGAAGTGCCGCAGCAGCCGGCCTCAAAGCAGCACCAGCAATCGCAGAGACCCCACATGTAGCACCTTCACTACCGGCAGCAGCGGCACTACCAACAGCAGTTGCAGCAGCAACAACACCCCCATTTGTAGCCCTCCGCATATCAGCAGCAACGCGTTGTCATCCAGTAGAAACGGCAATCTCCGCACTCCAACCAGCACCAGCATGTGTAGCAGCATGAGCAGCTGCACCCTCCGTAGCAACACCAGCACCCCTAGATGCGGCTCTGAACACGCCATTGTCACCGGCAACAGCCGACCGCCGACCAACAACCGCAACATAAGCAGCAGCAGCAACGGCGGCACCAGCACGACCAGTATCTCGACGTCCGCCGGCTGTTGCAGCAACAACAACAGCAGCCGTGCGCCGACCAGCACCACCACCACCACCACCAGCAGCAACGGCGGCACCAATACTACCAATGTCTCTACGTCCGCCGGCTGTTGCAGCAACAGCAGCAGCAGCTGTGCGCCGACCGGCACCAACAGCACCACCAGCAACAGCAGCAACGGCGGCACCAACACGACCAGTATCTCGACGTCCGCCGACTAATGCAGCAGCAGCAGCAGCTGCCGTGCGCCGACCAGCACCGCCACCACCACCACCACCAGCAACGGCGGCACCAGTACTATCAATGTCTCTACGTCCGGTTGCTGCAGCAACCGCATCAGCATATGTGCGCCGACCGGCACCCGCACTGGCAACAACAACAACAACACCAACACGACCAGTATCTCGACGTCCGCCGGCTATCGCAACAACAACAACAGCGACCGTGCGCCGACTAGTACCACCACCACCACCAGCAACAACAACAACAACAGCGGCACCAGCACTACCAGTGTCTCTACGTCCGCCGGCTGATGCAGCAACAACATCAGCAGCCGTGCGCCGACCAGCACCACCCTCAGCAGCAACAACAGCAACAGCAACGGCGGCACCAACACTACTAGTGTCTCTATGCCCGGCAGTTGTTGCAGCAACAGCACCAGCAACCGTGCGCCGACCAGCACCACCACCATCAGTAGCAGCATCAGCAGGAGCAACGGCGGAACCAACACTACCAGTGTCTCTACGTCCGCCGGCTATCGCAGCAACAGCAACAACAGTTGTGCGCCGACCAGCACCACCACCAACAGCAACACTAGCAGCAACGGCGGCACCAACACTACCAGCGTCTCTATGTCCGGCGGCTGCTGCAGCAACAGCGGCACGAACCGTGCGCCAAACAGCATCGGTAGCCTCCCTCGAACCATCAGCGGCAAGGGCAGCATGCCGCCCACCAGCGGTAGCCCTAGCAGCCCGCCGCAGAGCAGTAGGTTTTCCGACCGACTCTTAAGGGGGCGACGGACGGCGCAAATGGCGCGCACGAAAGATGCCCAAAAGCCACCGAGGGGGGGTAGAGACAAAGAAGAGCAAAGAGGGCGTTGCATATTGTGACGAGGAGTAGCGCGACGGCCCGATGCGGAGGTACGGACAAGGGATGCGGGAGGGGGGGGGGGGGGGGTAGCAGACGACGCACGGACCGTAGCACGGGCCCGACGAGCAGCAGAATCGCGACGGGGAGGTCCAGACGCGGAGGACCTGGCGAAAGGGGGAAGAGGAGAAGGAGAAGCCAGTCGGGACGGCCCGGGAGCAAGACGCGAAGGCCGGTCAATGGCCCGGCCGTCGGCCATAACAAGGCCCCGGGAGCAGCGTTGATCGCTACAAAACACGTAGAGCCACCCCCTCCCCAGCCTCCCCGCTACGAACAAGGAGGAGGGAGGGAGGGTAAGGAGAAGGCGGGGGCGACCTGCCATGGCGCCGACGAGGGCCTCCACCGACGAGGACCTCCGCTGACGAGATGGTACAATAATATTGACTCGACCATATGTGATCCTTTGGCCTCCATTGGTGATGTAGCCCAGTCGTGTACGGGCGTTTTCTTCCGTCGCAAGGTGGGTGCGATGGCTCGCTTTGAGGAGGGCCACGGCGGGCGCCTCTTGCTCCGGAGTAAGATCATGTCCGGACGACAACGCGTCCACACCCGCGAATGCTTCCGCGTTGGCGCTACAAATGAAGAAGGCATTGCACCCCACGTGAAGGCATTCGTCGCACGCTACTGGTGACCAACCGTTGAGAAGTCGTCGGGCGGTTTTGTCCGAAACTGTCCAAAATCTCGGCTCGCAGACGTCGTGAGGGGGGGCGCATGCGATATACATGTGCGGATGATTTCGCCGTATGCGGCGAAATCGACGAACTTGTCCTCGGGTGGTTCGGTGTCATCGTTCCGCAAATCAATAGGTGGTTCAATGTTCGATTGTCAACGTATGATGGTAGAGTTGGGCATGCATGACCTAGGCTCCTCTGCGACTCCGGTCGTGCCGGACCTAGAGGGGGAGGGAGACGAAAAACCTCCTCGCTCGCGTCGTCGAAGACCCCGACTCGATCCACGCTCCTCCCATCGCAGCTATTCATTTAGCATAGGCTTCCCCCTTCCTTCGGGGCATGGAGGAGAACACCATAGCCAAACATGATTGCCATATGTCGCTCCTCCCGTCGCGCCCATCATGTCCCGGTCGGATGCCACTTGTTTCCGGCACCGGTTGATCCGTAAAGTACTGCCCGTACCCTCCCCTTGTGGTTTACGCTGCCAAGGGACCGGTATGCTCTCGCGATTACCCTACCACACCGCGTGAGGCACTCATATCAATGGTGGGTACCGACGACATGAGAGGTTGGGTGGGAAAGTCATATCGGGACTCCGACCTCAAAGGTGCCGGGTACGGACGTATTAACCGAAACCTTCCGTACATAGTTCTTCCAACGGCGGCCGATCTAGAATCAGCGTCGCAGGACCGTGCCGCTCCACTCGCCGCGGTTGTCCTTCTCGTTTTTTGTGTCAAGCTCCACCCCTTTGGATGGGTATGCTTGACCTCATGAGCGATGGTCGGCGTCGAGCGAGCGCCCTTCCATGGCGCTGCTTCCCGGCTGTCCGCAGCCATCTCCAACACCCGCGTCCCATCGCTCATCCGACGGTACCCTATTAGAGTTGGGAACGGATAGTTACACGGAGGTCGTGCCGGCCCCACAAGGGGGCCGGCTGTGGTGACTAGAGAAGTGGGAGGAGACGTATGGCGGCCGGCGAAGGCACCGGCAGGGCCGGCCGACCGCCACTAATAGGGAATAGAGTATCGCTAATAGCATAACACTAAGTACTAGGATGACAAATAGCTACTTTGTACATAAGCGCTAGGCAACGGGATGCTAGTGCAGTAGTGCTAACACACCTCCGAAGAAATAAGTCGTTGATCTGCTGGGTGTAGTCGGCGTAACTCGTCGAGCTTTGCGTATGTCCAATCGGGGAATTAATTGTCTCATCCCGGATGTTGGGCAACATAGACGTCTTGCGAGTCTATGTAACCAAAGAGTCGAAAATGTATGGAATCGAACCCTGCAATTTGCGATTAAGCCATCAATTGTTCAAAGGTCAGTAGAACTAGGTTGCCGTAACCCAAACGACGGCGTTGTACGATATGGTTTAATGCCCATCATGACTAAACGTTGTGGCTGCATCTCCAACAAATTGTCAAGCTAACGTGTGTCTTGTCCGGAGTGGTAGGCAGCGTTAATAGTAGCTTTACGTTGCGTCTCTGTCAGACACAGTTTGTTACGGGAGCCGAAACTCACATGCGTAAATACGTGGGCGTCTCACCGCACATATGACTTATGTACCCTTTTATTTACATCCACACATGGCAATAATCAACAGCCGTAAATCGCGGCTGAAAGAAAAGTTGCATTGGTAGCGAAGTGTCTTGGTGTATGTACATCTGTCGAGACAACACATCTACTCGAAAAGGTTGACACTAAGCCGCGAAATCGATATGTAACACCTCGTACTTACGTTGAATATCGTATTAACAATGCTTGTAACAAAAGTTTTCGTGATTAAGCCATCAATTGCAGTCGTCGCCGGAACGACGTAAGAACCATCGGGTTGCACAATTGACTAAGCGATTACAACATGCTCGACCTTGGATAGCGTGCGCATGTTAGCGTTGACGTACGGAGCCCGAACGGAACCCGAGTACACGTACATGAGTTGGTACTTGCTAGCGGACAACGGCACTCGAACAACACGGCCACTCAACAAGATTAAGCGTCGACGGTCAAGATAATGCCAGTTTTTTCGAACAACTCGGGAACGGCCGCATCGACATGTTCTTCGTTAGGCCAAACAATACCAACAAGAAACGATGATTTACTGGTACGAGGTTCGCACCGTAACACAAGTTTGAGGTCTGAGGCCTTGGTTCCTCCGACATGCATTACGACACAACGTAAATACCGGGATCAACGGATGGCATGTCGAATCAAACAAGCACCGTCAAACGAACATAGCAACAACGAAAGCGTGTGAAGATCAAGACGCTCCGAAACTAGTGTGACAGTTAGCCTATGAAAGCGAAGTGTTAGTTAAATTCATGCTTGCTTGTTAATTTATTAGTGTTGTCATTGATATCACTGAAGATGGAAGTTCATATGGAGAGAGATGGAAGATGCATTAATGTTTAGTGTGTTGAAAGTATAATGTAATTATTAAGCTCAACATAGTTAATGGTGTTTGTCACCTCCCTCCGCTGCAGTAGGCTTAAATAAGTCTAGCGTTCCTAGCTCTCGCTTGGTCTCGCTGGTTCTTGTCTCTTGCCTAGGGGTTCTCGTAACGGTATGAAAAGATAGGCGTCGTAGCATGTGTGTCTCGGGGATCATATCAACGCGTCATGTAGCATGTCAGATTAACGGTGCGTAAAACGCGTACCGGGAGGTGTACTACACTCCTCCACAAAAGTCCGGACATGCATTATGTTAAGCATAAGCTAGTCAAGAACACGCTCCCCTCTCACCACGTCAAGCACGACGATACCCGAGTACCACCCAATTGTAGGAGAGCCGAGAAGCAAGCAGTAAGCCGCCATCCGGGGTGGTTAGACCTCAACTTAAAGCGGGTGCTGTCGGTGGAGTTTGTCGAATTAAGCCCATAAACTCCCGAGAAATTGTCTGAACTGCACACGTCATTCTGAGCGCCACGCTTGGGCATTGCTCAAGCGCTCATACCTAGCTGCATACTTCTCTGTGTTCCACATAACCGTATTTTTGGGGGGTTTTTGGAGGGGGTTTGGAGGCGTGGGTGCCGTGTTCAATGCGCGAGGTTTGGTTTGCGGGTGTATGAATAGAGCACGGAGGTTCACGCCGCTGGCACGGGTGATTTTTTGGAAAGCAGGCGAGCAAAAACGCACATGACGCAGGTTTGGATAAACACTGCACGCTGTAAACATGCGAGGGCGATTGGCTTAGGGGAGGGGCGAGGTCCAACTTGGCCGTTAGGGACGCATCACGTTGACGGTGGTGTTTGGAATGCTTGGGTATGTGCTTGTGCCAACCACACCCGCCCCACGCGTGGCACGCGTCGGGAATTGGGCTCGGAGGTCAATAGGAATGAAGAATTGGTAGACATATATCGACAAACCCCGCACAAATCGTCTCAGGAGGTGAGCCGACTTCGATGGGTGTTGCTTGGCACTGCGGCTCAGCGGTGCCGGAATAGTTTGTAAATTAAAATAATTCATAACAAATCTATTTGTGAGAGTTTGAACTCCGGAGTAGGTGCGTTCGACGCGCATTGAAAAGACGCGTCCAACGGTACCTGTTATAAAATGTTTTGACCATATATTAGGAAGTTGTGATCGCTTGAACATTGTTGCCGAAAGCGGCTTGCCCTTGGGTTGTGCGCATATCGGTGGTAAGTCTACATACGCGATTTCTTGCGTTTCCCCCACAGCGGCCTGCCCAACACCTCCTCCCTCCGTCGCCTGTGCATAATATTTGCGCGACCGTCGCATCAGCGTTCATATTGCGGCGTTGTGCGCCCGTTACTCTTTTCGTCTACCAAGCACGGCGACTGTTTGAAAGAGCGTGCCGCACGGGTGCGGGCGCGATAACCCCAAGTAAACATGCCCGGCAGTGTTCGAACTCGCCCCTCGCAGTTGTCGGTGCATTCCATTTTGCGCGCAAAAGCATTGCCTGGGATTTCAGGACATTTGTCAATAAAATCGACGCATGATTACATTTTCTACTTGCGCAGGTGCGAAATCTTGTCCGGACTTTTGTGGAGGAGTGTACTAGTATTATCCAATGACCTCGAGCAGCTGAATTGAAGTGGCGACGATGTAACTGCAGTACGTCCTCGTGGAAAAGCACGAATCAAATAAGTAACGAGTACTTGTACAATCTATTGTAATGTACTATTACATGACATGACAATACTCGTCACACAACTCATTGCACAGCGAAGTTCGTATCCATACGACCGAACACATCGGGCTAGAGGGCCGAGATGAGGGTTGTTGGGGGTAGGAATGACGGGAAGGTAGGTTTTCGGCTGCAATTCGCCGCTGATGCCGGTAGTCACTTACTACTAGTAGATACTTGAAACGCGAAGGTACGGGTAACTTTTCCAAAATATTATGAGTTGCTCGTTTTCCAAACTTGGATTTGCTATGAATAGCATTTTTTTGCCGCGTCAGCACATTACTACACGAGGAATGCATGTCAGCACAACCGTTTGAAGTATGATTATTTTTCTAGACCCCGTTTGGGCTTGCGGCTGAAGGTCCACCGTATTCGGTCGGGAGATTCTCGAGATCGACATGGGAATGTGGTGTGGTTAGACTTCGGGGCCCCACACCGTCATCTTGTTGTTGATTAGACGGTCACAAGCGCTCGCACGAACACCAATGTTCCTGAGATAGGTGCTCCCCTCCCACTCCCGGGGAGTCTTGCATTGGGAGCTGAGTACGGCAAACTCGGTGCGGATCTCCGTACTTTCGCCTTACTTGGCACGCCTTCGGTTTTGTCGGTCCATAACTACTATCCCTTCGCTCGTGAGGATGGGGGCCGGTCGGCGCCTATGGCGGCTTAGTTGGTCGATCGCTAGGCGATTTGGTGGCACTTTGTCGCTTCCATGGCAGGGGGGCAGCGGGCTCTATTTCATTGCGTTTTAATAGTTATGTCCGCATGCAACATTTCGTTCGTCGATCTACTTATGCTCGCTTTCGACGGTTTGAGGGGGGGTGAGGGGGGGGGCGGCGAAGATTATGGCAACGTCTTTCCGCGTACTTTGCAGAAGGGCAGTGATGAGGATGTGGTATATGCCTTCATGTTCCTCGGGCTTAGCAGGCTCACTGTGGGGGTTTTTTCCTCCTTTTTCTTTTTTGCTTGGCGTTGTTATCCACTTAATGCTTTTATGACAGATTTTCTTCAAATGTTCCTAAACCCCCGGCGGCTTATAAACTACAAGGCCGACATTCGCACAGCTGGACCCAAAGCTGCTTTGACCCTCGACATTGCACTGTACGGGTACTAGAAAATATGCGCTCATCACTAATAATGATAAACCGCGCAGTTGCATCCCCGATTCCCGCGCCGGCGTCGATCACACGATTCCCGCGCCGGCGCACCACCGACGTGGTGCTGAAGTGCAACAGGACAGTCGAGTTCGGTGACTTGGTCGAACGGCAGCTACAAAGATAGCAGCCTCATTCCACGGACTTTCAAGCCTTTTCCTTAGTTATTGATATAATTAATTACGGGGTTCAGCACCACTAGGCCGTCGAGTCCCGCAAGTGTACAGGTGCCGTCCGTCGCAATGCAGGCCGCCGCCGGGCGGAAGCTGCTCGCGGCGCTATCAGCGTCGTCCGCAAAACACTTGCGCGCCACGGTGACGTCCGGACGTCGGGTTAAACCTCCAGCCACGCTGGTTAAAGCCGTGTATTCAAGCGCCACAGATCAAGTCACTGGTACGAACTCCTTCAATTTTCTGACCCCAGCACTAACTCGCGCTACGTTGGGGGCAAGGCGGGGTTTGCGTTGTCGAGAGGCCATCTGGTCGTAAAGCGAAGGCACAATGTACGGCGTTCCGGCTGGACAAGCTCTTAACACACGGGACGGCAACGAGTCGCATTGTCACAGGATTTTTTGGAACCAGTGATGAGTAGGTTCTTACGTGTCTCTGCTGAGATTTCGCTGGTTGTGTCGTAGGCGGTGCGCCGCGGTCGGGGCTGGTGCTGGGCATCGAGAGCAGTTGCGACGACACGGGCGCGGCCGTTGTGTCCAGCAGTGGAGATATCCTTGGTGAGGCACTGGCGACGCAGGCGGAGATCCACGCCCCTTGGGGTGGCGTTGTGCCCAAGCTAGCGCAGGAGGCGCACGAGCGCGCTATCGACGAGGTGGTAGCGCTTGCGTTGTCGCGAGCTGGCGTGGGCGGGGGCGACATAGACGCGGTGGCGGTCACGATAGGGCCTGGACTTAGTCTGTGCCTCAAGGTGGGGGTGCTCAAGGCTCGGAGCCTTTCGCACGCGCACAGCCTCCCCATCATACCCGTGCACCATATGGAGGCGCACGCTCTGGTGGTGCGCTGCACGGACCGCCAAGACGTCGAGTTCCCCTTCCTCTGTCTCCTCGTCTCGGGTGGCCACAACTTGCTGATGGTGGTCCGCGGTGTGGGGAACTACCTGCAACTCGGCTCAACCCTGGATGATGCCCTGGGTGCGGTCATCGCCCCTGTCATCGCCCCTGCCCCTGTGATTACTCCCTATCCCTTCGCCCACCGCATGCGAAGCCTGCACGCAGAAGCGATTGCCTCTCCCAACGCGCGTGGACACAATCACACGCACATTGGTGCACAAACACACGCAAACACACACTCGCATGCGCGCGCGCAAATGAACACACGTCCACTCGAACGGACACGATCGCTCGCACACTCAAACACACACACACACACACACACACACACACACACACACACACACACATCACGCACGCATACACACTCACACACTCTCTCTCTCTCTCTCTCTCTCTCTCTCTCTCTCTCTCTCTCTCTCTCTCTCTCTCTCTCTCTCTCTCTCTCTCTCTCTCTCTCTCTCTCTCTCGCTCGCTTATTCAGCACGTCACGTACTTGTACACTCACATACACAGAAACAGACGCGCGCGTCCGCGCGCACGAACACACATCCACTCAAACGCACATGGTCGCTCGCGCACACACACACACACACACACACACACACACACACGCGTGCGCGCGCGCGCGCGTACATACGTGGGTGCACAGACACAGTCACACAGTCACTTATGCAGCCAGTCACACGCACACGAACACTGACGTACAAAGAAACACACACGCACACACACACGCACACACACACACACGCACACACACACACACACACACACACACACACACACACACACACACACACACACACACACACACACACACCGTGCAAGGACACGCAGTCATCCATAATCACATAATAGCTCACACAGTCATGCTTACCCATGCATGCATCACGCTCCCAGGCACACGCAATCACCAACTCACACAAAAACATAAGCACATACACACACACACATACACACACACACACACACACACACACACACACACACATTTGCATACATACTTATGCACAGTTTAATACATACGTACACCTGTTCAAAAAGGAAACTGCACTTGGGTGCAGACGGACACGCATGTCTTTTATGCGCGCATTGGAATGGTGCAGGTGAAGCGTATGACAAGATTGCACGGCTACTGGGGCTAGACCTACAGCCTAGTGGTGGCGCCGCGCTGGAGGCTCTCGCGAAGGAGGGGGATCCGCTCGCGTTCAAGTAGGATGCGAACAGCCCCCCCCCTTCCCCTTTCCCCCATGTATCAATGCATTTGCTGACAATCATGTGTTCGGTTGCCCTCTCCATCAGGTTTCCAATCCCCTTACGGAAAAGACAAAACTGTGACTTCTCCTACGCGGGGCTCAAGACTAGTGTGAGGTGAGTTACCCCTTTCCCCCCTTGCGCAGGCCACACTGGCCGGTAAAGCTTCTCAGCTTGCATCAACACTGACAAGGCATGGAGAAGGTGGGCAAGGAAAGCCGTAAAGCACTACCCGGCTTCACATCCTCCCGCAGGCTGGCGATCGAGGAGCTGGTGGGAGAGCCGAGCGAGGCCAACCGACAGCTGCGAGCTGACATAGCGGCGTCTTTCCAGTATGCGGCAGTCAGACACCTCGCGGAGCGCACGAGACGGGCGACGGCGTGGGCGCTGGACGAATACCCCGAGGTGACACTTTGTGGGTGTGATGAAGAGGGAGCTGCTGCTGCTGCTGCTGCCACCACAAGATTTTATTTCAGAATTCCTTGTTGTGCACTCTCCCCTCGCAAGCCCTGGTGCCCTGAGAGTTTCGGCCGCGATCTTTTCTGCGACAGATGAAGTCAGTGGTGGTCGCCGGCGGTGTGGCTTCAAATGCGTACGTAAGGGAGACGCTGGCTGGGATTGCGGAGGAGGCAGGGCTACGGATGGTGTGCCCTCCGCCGCGCTTATGTACTGACAACGGTGTCATGGTGGCTTGGGCGGGCGTCGAGAGGTGAGGATAATACCACCCCCTTTCTTGTGTCTGTGATTCCCCCACGTCCGAGTGGCCAACCCCTCCGCATGCTGCTTCTGAGGTGGTTGTATGTACAGGCTGGGCCTCGGACTGGTACAGCCGGTTGCGGAGACGGCGGAGGGGGAGTGGATCGACCTACGGCCTCGGTGGGCGCTGACAGATGAGAAGGACAGACGGTGTGCACCAGAGCTGAAGAGCAGCCGCAAGGTCAAATTGCATGACCCATTGTTCCAGAGCCCAGCCGCGGCAGCAGTCACAGTCGAATAGGGCACACAAAAGTTGCGAGTGCGTGCAGTATTGATTGTTTACATGGATAAATTAGGCAACTTGCTCTAGGGCCCTCAATTTGCAGCGCCCAATTCAACAAAACCGACCCGCGCCGCACAGTGACAGCGCATGGCCTGCGTTCCCCATATGTACAGCCCTGTCAGAAGAATGTGACGTTGAAGTAGGTCGCCAGCGTCTGCATGCCAATCTTCTCCTTGTCGAATCCGTGGAAACTATTTGGGTTCTTTATGTTGCGACTGGAAAAATCGAAATGCAGGCGCACAGGCGCTGTATCAGTACTTTATTCAGAGGAACCCGAGGTGGAGGGGGCTCTTCCCCTGCCAGGGTGTCCACCAGACCCTAAATTATCCATAAAAACCCCCCACCGCCCTCTGCTACTAATGAAAGAATATCTTCAGCAGGGCTCCTGCCCGAATAAAGAACTCTTTTTCCCTTTCGAAGCTGTGGTAGGCGTTATCGTACTCTTTGTCACTGTCCAATGCAAAAACCCGAAAAAAAAACTATTTCAGTCCACACGTCACTGACCTCATCCCTTCCCCCGCCCCCGTCGGTTACCTCAACCTCCTATGAAATTCACTCTCAAGCCCCCAAAGCCCAACAACCTAAGACCTGCCTTCATTCATCCAAACACAATCAGATGGTCCTACTCCGATATCGGCAACGCAGTGACTTCTCGCTCGCCCTCCCCACATGATGTATTCAGCTTAATTCACAGGTAGTCCCACACTTCACAGGAGGGGTAGGGGGGGCTTACTTGTAATAGTAATCGTCCTCGTTCACATTACCCTTCTCGTGCTTATACCAGTAGTACGCCTTGCCGATCTTCTTGTGCCCAGCGCGTTTGTAGCTCTCTTCGCTCAGCTGCCAAGCGAGCCCATACGCGTGGATCTCCTGGCAGAAATGGAGGACCGAGTAGAATGCGTTCCAGCCGGTGGATGGGACGTGGGGCGGGAAGGGGCCCACGTGCGCGCGGGCCATCATGTGCGAGTCGTAAAACGCGGCGCGGGAGAAGCGGGTCAGCATGATGGTCGCGTTTGAGTACTCCAGCCAATACGAAAGGTACTTCGTCTTCTCGGGCTTGGGGCCAGGGCCACCCAGCCCCTTGGGCTTGTCCTCAGGTGGCCACACAGCGATGAAGCCACCCGGGTCCATACGCAGCAGCTCGGCCAGGTTCTGCTCCTTAATGTGAAAGTCGTGCATGATTCGAACCTGTGACGCAACCACCGCCACACCTTATCAGACAACCCACAACCGCAGCATGACTGACAGCCACGAGAAACCTTCCGTGCCGCTTGTGGCAGGACTTACCGTGGTGCGCCGGCCCACATCAGCCTCGTGCTTGAAGGTGGGCGCGTTGTTCAGTCGGATGACGGCATCGTAGGAGTCGATGACGGGGCCCCATTTGGCTCCCCTGCAACAAACAGTGCAGCTAACCATTGAGTACAATGTCGGTGAAAGGGGTGCTCAGTTCATCCAGCTTCCCGCCATACTGACATTGAGAAAAGAGGGGGGGGGGGGGGGGGGGGGGGGGGGGGGCTATTGTCTGGCACTCACTTCAGCACGCCGGATGAGCCAACAAGGGCGCATTTTCGAAAGCAAGGCGTTTTGAAAGCGTCCGGAATACGCGCGCTCTTGTAGGCATACTGCCGCTCCAACAGGTTGAATGCCTTTGGAATATACTTTCGGCTGGCGGAGCGAGTGACGGGGCTGTAGTCCCGCACCAGTTTCCTCAAACATTGCTGCGCCTCAATTTTAGGGACGAGGGGCGCCATGGCCGTCTTTTCCACCGGCACGTCGTTCGGCTCCTTCTCGAGGCGCGAACGGCTGTTCATCGTGGAACGGCGTTCAATATCGTTAAAGTGCGCGTCGCCCTCGTCGTTACGAGACTCCCAGGGAACCGCAAACTCCTGCAGCTTGGGGTCCAAAACCCGGCCCGGCCCCTGCTGCCCGTCGGCCACTCTACTGTTGACACCTGTTGAGGATTAACAGTAAAGTGACAGGTGTCACACGCACTTGCCACGCACCGAAAGTGTGAAGCGCTGCGACCTTCGTCGACTTTCTGACCAGATATGAAATATGCTAGGAAACCCACCTCCATGCAGAAATCGCAGCTGTCGCCCAGAGCTGCCGTCTGTGTCGCCAAGCCACTGCTGACAAAGGCATTCACTCGAAGTTCAGAAAAGTCAAACTGTCTTATTTGTCTACGAGGCCCTCTTAACGACTGGAAGTCCTGAAAGAAGCGGGATGACTAGGATTGTTTTACCTCCGCCCTGCAATTCTGTAAGCAGCAGAGCAGCGCAAGGCCGGAGAGGTAGATCGTCGCGCGTCCCTTGTTGGACATCGCGACCGCTGACTAAAGGTCGGACAGAGCCGTACGACGCACAGGACCACCTAGGGACACACCGAGACAAGACACCGCGCGGATTAGATACCACCCAGTGCTGAAGTGCTCTGACCCCAAGGTGAGAAATTCCGGGTGGAAGAGAACAGCACGCCGCCTCGTGTTGGTTATACCGTCCCGTTCGCCGAGGTCCAAGGCCGGTGAGGCTAATGTAAAAGAAGGTCAATATCAACAAAACCGAACAGTCGCGAAGTACAGTACTGGCGGCAAAAACGTACCTGTTCAAGTAAGTGCCCGGCGTTGCGAGGCAGCCGCCGCGACCAGTCGTAGAACACCTGATGGAGCATGAAACGAACACAATAAGTGGAGGCATCTGAGGCTGTTGCAGGTGAGTGCCTGTAGAGTTGCCGCCTTTGGCAAGGAGGAAGAAGTCCGTGCTGGTCCGGGACGAAAGCCAATGCGTAAGCAACTTACCGTAGGTCAGCACTGCCTGACGGCGACACTAGCACCAGCAAAACAGCTACCGCTGTACACCGTCTTGTTCTCTAGAAAACGCGCAGTTGAAGGGGTCTGTCGCAATATGGCAGGTAGAGGGGGGCGTGCTTCGGTGAAAATGGCCAAGTTCACTTTCCCAGTCCTTGACTAGCGCGGGAGATAGCCGACTGATCCAACGTCGTTCAATAGTCGCTACTAATAACTATCATCGCTCGCGGATGATGGTGGCAAAGTACACAGTAGAACCGGCCTCGCTACAGATAATGAATGATCTATAAATGTATTTATATGATGATTATGATACCTGATTACAAGAAGAACCAGATGAGCACGGACACGGAAGAGGGGAGGGGGAACAAAAGGGCAAGAGTGACAATAGGATCACGTAATCCAAAGCACGGCAAATTGAAGCACTACATTGTGCACAAACCTAGCATATTAAACTAAGGAAACTCCTAGGCAACGTTGAGAATGCAACACGTGGAGACGACAAACGGCGCCTCATGCGCCGCTCGAGGAAGCACGGGGACGCTTGCGGCCCATGGCGGCATGGCGCGGGTGAAGAGCGCCGTGGTAGGAGAAGGCATCCCAGCCGAGGAAGAAGCGGCCTCCACACCGTCTTCGGCGGATAACCCGCGCAAGATGTTGTCCGCGTGAGCGACATGGAGGCATGGGGGTGGGGGACTTGGCTGCCTTGGCGGATGCGGCCCTTGTCGGAGCGGCCGGTTTGGGAGTGGGCTCTGCTATCCGTTTTCTTACAGCGCACGATGCTCGCGTGCGTGGGGATTCCCACACGAAGTTCCGATGGAGCCGACCATGTACGGACGGTTAGCGACTGCTATGACCACAGCGGTGTCCCACAAGCGTGGTACACCGGACGGAGACGACGGCGACAACGAACCCGTGTGGTCGTTGGAACTCGCTTCGTCGTGGGCGCGCTTAGATGCCGCGTGCGTTTCTCACGCTCTCGCCCAGTCCGAACCCCTCATAACCACAGCCTTAGTGACGCTTCCCCCGCAACGTCCAACGGTGGCTCGCGCAGGCTGCGAAGCCGAAGCCCGATCAAACAACGAGTAAATTGCTCGGTCCCTTGATGGCGCATACCCTCGCTCGTACCCCTCCATGCGTTTGCCACGGAAATCTTTCCAAAGCTACAAGCCGACATATGTGAGCGCGTCAACTTGCTTCGCTTCACGAAGCTCGCTCCCACGTTTTCTATCCGCGCTCGGACACACATATCCTACCGTCACTAAAGACAGTAAAAAGATCCAAAGTATTACTAAAGTACTACTGACGTCAAAAAATATAGGGGATGGGTCGGTAGCTCGGATGAGCAACGCCGACCGTCTTCGCTCCGGGCTTGGCCTCCCTATGAACGATAGACTGGTGACCACAGGGCCCGTCGGACGACGGGCACCGATCACCTCTCCCCACCCGAGCCTAGCTCACCCAGGTCAGTGGATCCGTAGGCACATCAGACGGTACACACTCCAAGGCTTAGCTTTCACAAATTTGAATTCGATTCACACGCCGGAATCTGCGCCGCCCACATCACAAACACTCCGAGTACTACGTCAAATACTACGACACTCGTACGTATCAAATAGATTACAAAAACCACCCTCACACGGAGCCGGCGCACTATCGCGCGCCCCTCCGAGCGTCCGGACGTCCCCATCCGACGCCCACGAAAAACAAACCCAGGTCCCATCAGGCCTGGTCGTGTGCCGCCAACACACGCTGACCACTTCTATCCCACTCTTTCCCCACGTCAACAACACCAGAAACACTCACATCGACACCCACATGCCGACCGCCATGTCATTACCTCCTAACCTCCCGGACTCTTACAAACAGGTCCTCCTTAAGGACCGCCCTACACCCCTCTTCGCGGACGACCACATCGGCCCCAGAAACCGCCTTGTGGGCCACCCACTCGCACCCTTCCTCACGGCCCCACAGCTCGCAACTGAAGATCACGGACGGGGCACGCCCCTGGAACCCACACCGGGCACAAGGCTTCAGACTCCACTGGTCCTCATAGCTCCGACGACTGCTCCCGACCTCGGAAGGGCCGTTGACCTATCTGCTCGCATGATCGACTCCTACCTCCTAACAGGCCAGTTCTCCACCGCCCCCCCCCGACACAGCCAACTTCTTGCTCCACGGTGTGTTCCTCCCGGACACACCGTCCTCTTCACTCATGATCATGTCCGCATGCTCTCTTGCTCGACGCTTGCTCCTCGAAAAAGTTCACACCTTAACCGATATCCCGGCCCGCGCGAGAAATATAATCGGTCGGGAACTCGCCCATCGTGCTCGCTGGACGGCCTCCGTCACCCGCACTCCACACCCTGCCATGCCTCAACAACTCGACCTCACTCCCCTCCCCGTCGCACTCTCACATGGACACGAGGAAGTCCGACTGGACATACCCACCTCATGCACAGCGGTTGGTCTGCTTTACCAGCTCGCTTCACGCCAGCGTGAACTCCCGTCGGGAGGTCCCACACCGCCCAGCGCCGCCTCGAACCCCCAACTTATGACCACACTGAGACAGCAGGAAATTCAGATAATCCGAGCAGTCTCCGTTCCTGCAATTTCAGGCCGCCGCGTGAAAATTAGCTCCCCCATGTTCACTCATCTCTCCGGCCCAGACGTCGTTCCCCTGATACAGGCCCTCCTACTCGATCGCCTCGCCACGGAACTCACCGACACCTGGAACGCCAGCGCCAACACTCCGACCCCACGTATGGAAGACCTCCCGGAACCCGCCCAACTTCTGCTCCAGATCGCTGACGCCCTCCAACCTACTCGCGAACCAATCCAGGTCGAGAACGACCCCCCTCCTTCTGGATGCATATCCTCCACCCATCCCATAACCCAATTCTTTCACAATCAGGCCCTGTACATTTTCACGCCACACTTCAAAATGCTATTCACACGGTACCCCCCACCCCCCAGAACTACACAATCACCATCATACCCCCTCCTCTCACATGCCATGTTCTAGGCACCTCCTGGGCTGACACTTGCCTCACCACAGTCCTCATCCAATCCCCCCACCCCCTCCCCCTTCCCTGCCCCATGTCCAACGGCTCCATCCCTCCCTCACACTTGCTCTCCACCCTCCTCCACCAAACAGCTTCAGAATACGCACACTCCCACACTCGCTCCCACCGACCCTCACCCTCCACCTTCGACATCTCACACCACACCTCCCTCAAAAAGTTTCCCGACGGCTCATACTTCCGCTCCCACCCCTCCCCCTCCCCCCACATCGCCACCAACATCCAAATCTCCCTCACCAACACCATGTACTGCATCCTCATCTCCACCAACGGCACCGCCACCATTCCCCTTCCCCACACCTACATACACCGCGGCACCCCCACCCACACCACATGCTCCCTATACATCACACCCCACCACTACTCCACCTTCGGTAGGTCCCGCATCACGGACCCCATCTTCACCACCACCCCTTCCCCCCCTCAGCTCACCCTCACAAAGCACAAATCCCTCCTTCGCACCCCCCCCTCTCTTCTCCTCGAATGGACAGGCCACCTACAGACGACCAACACCTACGAGGCCTGGCAACAGGAACCCGCGGACGGCTCCCTGTTGGACACCACTGACGATGCCCCCCTCGACCTCGACTCCCTCCCCGACATCCAACGGGCCCCCTCATATTCCCCCCCCTCTCTCACACCCAAAACCAGCGTCCCTCCAAAAAACGTCGCTCCCCCTCCCCCGCCCCACCTCCTAACCCTCCCCTCACACAGCCTACTGACCCTCTCACCTTTCCAAACTCCACCCCTCCTCCCCACCCCTCCCTTCCCACTATCTTCGAGGCCTCACTTGACCACATGGATTCCTCCTCCACCCCCCTCACACAACCAGCCACAGCCTCCTCCCACCCAACCCCTGGGCTCGACCCCCCACCTCCTCCCTCCCCCCCAACACACAGACTCCACCCCGAACACGACACCACCCCCCCTCCCACCTCCTCCCCCCCTCCCTCCCCCCCGCGGACCCCATGGACTCCTCCCCTACGGCCCGCACACCAATCGACCCCGCCCTCAAACCTGCCCCCCCGTCTGGAGTCATAAAGCACACACGCCCCACCCTCAGGAAGACCCACCACTCACCCCCACACCGCCGCCCCCCCCACGACCCCCCCCACATACACACACCCTCACACCCTCCTCTTCCCCACAACCCACCCCCAACTCCGACCACCTGGCCCCCGACCCCCCACCCATCACACACCCCTCCCACCTCCCTCTGCCTGCCCTCATCCCCCGCTACCTCGGACTTCGAACTAGAAGACATCCCTGACGAAGACCCAGCCACAGCGGAAACCGATGAGGAGCACCTCCCCTCCCCTGGACCTCCCATCCCTCCATTCGACTTCCCCCCGGCCGCTAGGGCTAACCACCGCCCCTAACTCCACCACAGACGGGCCACCAGGCCCGGAGGTTCGACCCCCCACCTCCCTCCCACACCCTTCCCAGTTCCCACGACATACGTACCCACAGTGTAACCAACCCACTCAGGGCCTCCCTTCCGTCACACTTCAAACCCGACACCTGCACCATTAAACTTCGCAACTACTTGTTTGACCTTAACCTTGAAAACGGCCTCCCCACCCCTATCGGCCACCTCGACTCCTCGGCAGTGCTCTCCTTCTAGTGGGGACACTACCAGGACCTCTCCAATCTCTACTGCATTGCCACCTCACTTGCCAAACTCCACTCTAACCCTCACAACACCTACAATGTTATCACAAACACCGAGGTAGATACCTTCCACAAACCATCAAATATACCCCAGCCAGGGGACCAACCTCTCAAACAAAGGCGTACCCCCGCGCCCGGGCACACCCCATAACTCCCTCCTTGTCCTCACCTGGCATCACTCCCATTTCGGTCTCCTTCACGTGACACACAAGTCTGCCACTTGGGTGGACTCCCTACACCACCCCCCCACCACCGTCCCCTACTCACTCGCTCCCTATCCCTCCTCGCCTCCTCGAACTCTTCTCCCTCCCCCCGAATCATCACCCCTCGCCTTCTCAACCCTCCTCGACAGAACGACACGCCTCGCGCGTGGTCCTGTGGAACCCACGTCCTCCTTCACACATACTTTATAGTCACGGCACCTGCTGACCGTGCTTACGACCCCCCTTCTTTCGACCCCCGGAACATAGTCTACTCCCTCCACACCCTTCTGTGGCACCACGTCTTCCGCTCCACCCCCCTCCGTGTCGGACGCTCCCGACTCCTTAGCACCCTCCATCCGCATCAGCCCTCCCTCTCTCCCGCGCCTCCACACCCCCCCCCCCAACCCCCCTCATCAACCCCTCCTCTCCCCCATTCCCTCCCCCCCCTCCCCCTCCCACCACTCCATCCTCCCCCGCAACCGTTTCCACGTCGCACCCCCAAACCCGCCCCACTCCCTCACCTCCCCCACCCCCCCACCCAGCCGCGACGCTCGCCCTCCCGAGCACCCCCCCAGCCCCCCCCATCCCTCACCCCTCACCAATCCTCCCACACCACCTCCCACAACCTCTACACCTCATCAACCTCACCACCACAGGCCTCCACACATCCATCATGGACGTGGAACACCTCGCCACCACCCACGACCCCGATGTCCTCATCCTCACGGAAACTAACCACGCCACCCACAAATCCCGGTGGCGTATCGCCCTTCCCCAATACCTCCTCAAAAGCTCTCGACCCTGTTAATCCATGTACACACGGAATGGCATGAAGGGGAATAGAACCGCCGCTTCCCGGAACGGAGGTGTACGCCTTATCCAAGTACCGCCAAAAGTCGGTTCCCGATAGGAACATATTGTGTACATGAACCCATCGCATCGCATCGCGACTGAGCGGCGAACACCTATAGCGAACACCTATAGGTGGAGGGCCAAGACTCCCCCGGAGTCTAGCGTACACATGTGTCCATTAGAAGTCCTACGGAGGGATATGTAAACACTCCCCCTTAATGGACAAACTCCGGCCGGTGCCCTAGTAAACCCCACGTAAACGCGGAGGGCCCATAACCTGTTAATCCATGTACACACGGAATGGCATGAAGGGGGATAGAACCGCCGCTTCCCGGAACGGAGGTGTACGCCTTATCCAAGTACCGCCAAAAGTCGGTTCCCGATAGGAACATATTGTGTACATGAACCCATCGCATCGCATCGCGACTGAGCGGCGAACACCTATAGCGAACACCTATAGGTGGAGGGCCAAGACTCCCCCGGAGTCTAGCGTACACATGTGTCCATTAGAAGTCCTACGGAGGGATATGTAAACAGACCCTACTACTCATCTGTGCCCCTACCCAACGCAGGCGTTCTCTTCGCGGTCCGCAGAGAGTCGTTCCAATCTGCCACTGTCCTTACCCCACCCCCCCACCTCATCCCACATATCGCAGGACTAAAACTCGTCCCTCACTCACGCGACCCTTACCTCCTCCTCGGAGCCTACATGCCACAGCTCCACAGCACCCAACTAACCCACCTATACGCGGAAGTCGCGGCATGGGGCCTCCGCCTAACGGACGACTACCCGACTCACCGTGTCCTTTGGGGCGGCGACTTCCAAACGACCACCACACAAGGTAAAGGCAACCCCGCCCTCACCTCCTTACTCGAATACCACCTCCGACCACTCCACCCCCCTCCCCACCTTCCCCCGTAGCGGAGGCTGCCTTGACCACTGGCTCACCCCTCCTCCCTCCCCCCTCAGCCTCAACCCGCCTGCATGCTCGATTTTTACCTCACCCTCACACTTTTCCGACCACTCGGCGATACACCTAGTTATTCCGGCCCCCTCCTCTCTCATCGCTCGCCCCCCCTCGGCCCTCAACCCACCTCACACACACCACACCACCCGCAAACTCACCTTCAAACTCCCACTACAACCGCACCACATTAAATCATATCAACATAGCACACCCTCCCTAATCAACCACACGGCCTCCCTCCACGCAGAAATTATTAATACACCCCCTTCCACGGCCTCTCCCAATACCCTCGACAGCCTAGCCTCGAAATTTACCGCACTACTCTCCTAGCATATGGACCACGCAGCCACCATATGGCCCCTCCTACCCCCGAAGAAACCCCGCCCCACTACCTCATCAACTAACCCCACTTGGCTAACTAAAAAAACACGCAAACTCATTCGCAAACTTCGCAGATGTAGCACCAACGGTGGCCCCCTACCCCTCGCCCAAACCCTCCTGCACACTACCGACTATCTCTCCCCTACCGACATCCATCAACAATGCCAGGCACGCATACGCCTTCTACTACGAACAACAACCATAGATATCCTGCTAAAGATTAAATCACGCGCCAATACTTCCTACGACGCCATCCCAAAATCCTCCCACCGCCGCTTAAGAATTAAAAGCGGCCTCCTCCCCGCGACCACCGCAACACCGACTCTCCACCGCATTACCAAACCCGATAAAACCACATCATCCTTCCCCTCAGCCGTCCTAGAAGCGGTCCACTCCTTCTTCACCACCGAACTCACACGAGCCACCCCACCCGACCTACCCGTACCCCCCTGGGAACACCCTGACAACCCCGACAACTATACCATCAAACCCCGCGGAGACCCCTCCCTCACCCTCGCCGACATGATTACCCGCGATACATTTGATAAAACCCTCAACTCGCTAGGCACGGGCAAAGCCCCCGGCCCCGACGGTATCCCCAACGAAATTCTCAAATTCCTACCCCCGGAGACCCGCTCCGCCCTCTTCTCCCTCCTATCCCTCCTCGCCCACAATTCCTACACACCCCCTGAATGGTGCCACAACACAACATGCCTGCTATATAAAAAAGGAGACCCCACCCTCCTTGACAATTACCGCCCCATCGCCCTCATGAATAACCTTCTTAAGCTATGGACCGCACTAATCAAAGACGCAGGTTCGAAATACGCCGAAACCCACGGCATCCTCAGCGACCAACAAGACGGCTTTCGAAAACACAGCAGCATCCACGACGCCCTCTCCTCCATCATCATGGCAATGGAGGACGCGAAACTCCACAATAAAGACATATACGTCATGTACGCGGACTTCAAGGGTGCCTTCAACGCCGCGGACCACCGTATCATGTTCAAACACATGCGCCAACTCGGTATGCCCTCCACCTTTGTAGACACATGTGAACACCTATACGGGGTATCATCCACAGACTATATTACCCCATACGGTCCCACCCCCTCCATCGACATAAATCGGGGTACCCTACAGGGCGACACCCTCTCCCCCTTTCTATTCACCCTCTTCCTCGAACCCTTTCTCCGCTGGCTCACTCTGGGCAGCCGGGGCTATCGCCCAGGGCCCCCAACCACTAACGTCGACCCTACAGAACCCACAGCCACATACCCCGGAAACGGATTCGCCGACGACCTCAGCCTCGCCACGGGCTCGACCCCAAACATGGCCATCCAACTAAGGAAACTCTCCCTCTTCAGCGCCTACACATGTATGACCGTCAACATCCGAAAATGCTGCATTACCGGAGCCCTTTGGCGTACAGGTAACGCCCTCTCCCTTGCCAACATCGCTCTCCTCACATCCCGCCTCCAATCACAGTTCATCACCATCAACTCCACCCCGGCACCCATCCCCTCCATAGGCCCCTCGGACACATACCGCGTCCTAGGGGTCGAACTCGACACCTCTCTCACCTTCACCAAACACTGGCACGAACTCAAACGCACTACCACATCCCTCATCAACGCCCTCTCCTCCTCCCTACTAGCCCAGTCCCGCAGAATACGCGTCATCCGTGGCCTCCTACTCGGAAAACACTTTACCCTCCATCTTGGCCTCTTCAGCGACTCCCAACTGGACACCCTCGAAGGTCAAATATGCCGCGCCCTCCGCTCCGCCGTCTCCTCGGTACGTAACCTTCCCCGCACCGCCCTCCACCGACCCACCTCCGACCTCGGTTACGGCCTCCCCTCCCTCAAAGTCCATGCCGCACAACTCACTGTCTGCCACCTCCACAAAGTCATGAACTCCCCCGGATATAGGGGACACATTGCCAGAGCCCACATACACACCATCACCACCACATACTCCCACTGGCCCACTGAATCGATAATGTCAGGTAGACTCTCCCCACCCACGCTCAGATGCCTAGTGCGCGCCCAGCGCGATGCCGGAACTATGTTTCACAACATCCCCCCCCTCTCCCTCACCAACCCCATTGCCTCCACAATCCGCACCTTCTTCACCCACCAGGACGACGCGCTCCTTGCATCACTCAGAGACAGAGCCACGCACATCACAGACCCTCACACATACAAGCAAGCATACTGCGAATTCTCTACCCGCAAGACACACACCTCCCTCCTCCCCCGTCTTAACCCCCTCTGGCAAAATCACATAACCAAATGGTCACAAGCCCTCCTCCGCGCCACCCCTTCCTCCTTCATCCTCAAATTCTGCCAATCCATCTCCAAACTCACGGGGTCCACCACCCCACTTTCAATCCCCATCCGCCTTCTTGCAGCAATCCTTACCGAACCCTCCGACACTATCCACAACCGTCTCCCCACCACCAACACCTCATCCAGACAAGCTTCGCCCCCCACCACTATACACCCCTCATGGATCCCCCTCCTTACACCCCACCTTCCCCGACCCCCTTATAACCTCTCCCCCGACACCCGAACCTCCCACACCAATTCCTACCCCCCCACCGCACCCACCACACACCTAGACACAGAATACCTCACCCCCTCCGACAACCACTTCCCCCCTTGCGACGTTTCACGCATCATCTCCAAACACAAGGACACAGAATACGGACAAACACAATACATGGTCGAATGGGCCCCGGAACACCTCACGGACTGGGACATACAACTCCAACTTGACGAAGGCTTCCGCCTCATCTCTTCCACCCCCACATCGGTATGCGTTCCCACCCCCACCCCCGCCGACTGCTCCGTTTGTCACAACCCCCTGCCCACAGAACCCACCTCCACATCTTGCACATGCCCGCACTTTGCCATCCATTCCCAATGCCGCCCCGCCCAAGGTCCCACAACATGGCAATGCGACTGGTGCGCTCGCGGACAACAACACGACCTCACCCGCCTCCACGAAGTCCAGTGGGCCCCATGCCTACAATTACACGACACCATCAATGAGACCCCCTCCGGCCCCACAGCCCTCACAGCATTTAACTCCGGTTTTGTCCCCTCCACCACACCCATCCTGCCAGAACCCGGTCCCCCTCCCTGGTCACACCCCCTTATCACAATTAACCATGACCCCATCAACCCCGACCTCGACATGCTCCCTACCGGTTACTTCGCCATCCACGCACACCCATCGCTCCTCGACACCACCGTACTCTGCACTCCCGACGGCCGCGCGGTCACCACCCTTAACGGCCCCCGCGTCCGCCACCTCTTCCAACTCTTTCGCCCTGACCTCTCGCAGAATACGTTCGAAGAGGAGGTCTACCACCTCCTCACTCGCCTAGGCTCCCGCTCAGAAATCCACTCACCCACACCCGCCACCACCACCCGTAATAGATGGGCCACTAGGGCAGTAATGCCCCACACACATGGCAAGGTACCAATATCGCAAATCCCGAATACGACCACGAATGCATGCGCCGTGCCATGGAACATGCAATCACCAGCGCACATCTCACACACACACACACCCCCAGCGCTACCATCCTCATTCTCCCCCGATGGGAACACACACCATACCGCCACTCTAAATACATCAACTCCCCATACACACATCACCTCTACACCCTCCCCAACGACGCGAACACCTTCCTACCCCCCGACCAACACACCGGCCATCCCACCCCCACCCCTTTCGGCACACGCTGGATGGTAGACATCTACCTCGTCGCTAACTCACTCGCACTCCACAACCTTCCCTCACGCACAGCCATGACCGCACTCCACAACACCCTAGAATCCATCTACGACACACACCTCCCAAACCCCACCATCAACATCCCACCACCACACCTCGCCACCTCCTACTCCCCCCACTCCGCAGGTATAACAAGAACGCACACGACTAACATACTCCCCGACCAGAGGAATCCTTGCTTGGAACTCGCAGGACTTCGTATACACAGACGGCTCGAAAAAAGGAGGCAATTCCCCTCTTGGAGCGGCAGCCACCCACCCCGCCTCGGACACCAACATCAGAATCCTGGTGACCTCTACCCCCCCCTCCCATACCATTAATCGAGCCGAACTAGCTGGTATCGCCATAGGCCTCCAACTAGGACATACCCACCTCCTTACTGACAGTGCGTGCTCCCTCCGCCTCATACAAGGTTACCTTAACTGCCCCTCCGCTTATAGGCACAACATCCACCGAGACACACTCCTCTCCATCACACACACCCTCAAAACCCGCTGCGACGCAGGCATCCGCACACATCTAGGTAAAATTAAAGCACACAACCACTCACTCGGCAACGAACTAGCAGACACACTCGCTAACCAGGTCGCTGATGGTCACCCGCCAGATACAACATACAACACAGGCTCGGAGGTGTCAATTGGACACTGGACCTGGCCTTACACCCTCATACCACAAACCCAAGGCGAACCCATACCCCACATATACACAAACCTCAAAGCCGACGCACACACACACAGCTGCAAACACACCCTTACACCCCTCTCGCAAACATCCAAACACGGCGCCCTCCTCGCCCGCGCCGCAGCGGACGGTGCCGACTTCACCTTCCACAAAAAACACTCAACACTCACCAACACACAATTCACCCACAAACAAGAATTCATTTGGGGCGTTCACAACACCCGCCTCCTCACACACAATCCCACCCTGCGATGTCCCATGTGTGGCCAATTCACCAGCAACGGCCACATGGCCGGTAACTGCCCATCCATGTCTGGCCTGAGACAGGACCGACACAACAGCGCGCTACAACTCCTCATGTCTCTCCTCGAACGCCACAATGGAGGTCGCTGGGAAACTATCACTGCAGACTTCGGTAACAAACCCATCAAGTCTTTCACCCACCCCACCCCCTCCTACACCCCTCTTGACTGCCATCCCCCACACCCCTCCCACATGCCTACCCGCCTTGTTGATGCTGACGAAGGTCTCTCGCCCGACTCCCTAACCTCGTGTCCCGCTATACTCCCCTCCGACATCCTCCCGCCTGCGCTGCGTCCCCCGGCACATAAACCCGATTTCATACGCCTCCTCGAACCTCGCTTCGTCGGCCACAACAACGGCCGCCGTAGATACTCGTCTATCAAAAAAATTCAGATAGGGGAGTGGAAATACTGCACCGACCACAACCTCTCACACACAGCCCGCTTGATTAGGAACAAATACACACCCCTCGCAAACGCCATCCGAAACCATTGGCCAGGTACCGAAGTCGACATCCTACCCATAGTCATGAGCCGCACGGGCACACCGCACTCATCCACCATCGAAAGTCTCACCTCCCTACTCACCCTCCGCACCGACCCTCCGGACAAACTCATCACCAAAACTCGCCTAGACACGTCTCGCATCCTTTCCACCCTCCATACACACACCGTCCAATGGCTGCACTATCTCCTCCTTGTCTACCGCACCAAATCACGCATGACCACTCGCCAAGCATCCGCATAAGAACCCACTTCATGCCCCTTCTTGCACACCACCTTTAAACCACTCCGGACCCTCCCCGGGGGGAGTCTACCCCGAAGACATAGTCTTCTCTTCTTGTGGCAGTAATGCCCCACACACATGGCAAGGCACCAACATCGCCAACCCCGAATACGACCACGAATGCATGCGCTGCGCCATGGAACACGCAATCACCAGTGCCCACCTCACAGCCCCTCACACACCCAACGCAACCATCCTCATCCTTCCCCGATGGGAACACACACCCTACCGCCACTCCAAGTACATCAACTCCCCGTACACACACCATCTTTACACCCTCCCCAACAACGCAAACACCTTCCTTCCCCCTGACCAACACACATGCACTCCCATCCCTACCCCATTCGGCACACGCTGGATGGTCGACATATACCTCGTCGCCAACCCCCTCGCACTCTCCTCCCTACCGTCACCCACAGCCATGACCGCACTCCATAACACTCTCGAATCCATCTACGACACTCACATCCCCAACCCCGTCATCACCACCCCTCCTCCTCACCTCCTCGACACCTACTCTCCCCACTCTGCAGGCATATACCACCTCCCCCCGAACCCAACTTACCCCATCACTTACCCCCTCCCGGAACGCATACATCTAACATACCACCCCACCAGAGGCACTCTTGCTTGGAACTGGCAGGACTTCGTTTACACAGACGGCTCCAAGAAAGGCGGCTGCTCTCCCCTCGGAGCGGCCGCCACCCACCCCGCCTCGGATACCCGCGTCAAAATCCTGGTGACCTCTACCCCTCCCTCCCACACTATCAACCGCGCCGAATTAGCCGGCATTGACATTGGCCTCCAACTCGGTCATACCCACCTCCTTACAGACGGTGCATGCTCCCTCCGCCTCATACAAGGATACCTAAACTGCCCTTCCGCTTACAGACACAACATCCACCGCGACACCCTCCTATCCATCACGCACACCCTTCAAACCCGCTGCGACGCAGGCGTACATACACACCTCGGCAAAATCAAAGCACACAACCACTCTCTAGGGAACGACCTTGTAGACACCCTCGCCAACCAAGTAGCGGATGGCCACCCACCCGACACTACATACACCACAGGTTCAGAGGTCTCGATAGGCCACTGGACCTCGCCATACACCCTCATCCCGCAAACCCAAGGGGACCCAATACCCTACAGATACACCAACCTCAAAACCGACACACACACACCTACAGCACCAAACACACACACACACACCGCTCTCGCTAACAACCAAACACGGTGCCCTCCTCGCCCGCGCCGCGGAGGACGGCGCCGATTTCTCTTTCCACAAAAAACACTCAACTCTCACGAATATTCAGTTCACACACACAAGCAAGAATTTATGTGGGGTGTCCACAGCAGTCGCCTTCTTACTCATAACCCCACCTTGCGCTGCCCCCTCTATGGCCAATTCACTAGCAACGGCCACATGGCCGGTAACTGCCCCACCATGTCTGGCCTAAGACATGACCGACACAACAGCGCGCTACAACTCCTACTCTCCCTACTGGAACGCCACAACGGAGGCCGCTGGGAAACCATCACTGCAGACTTCGGTAACAAACCCATTAAAACATTTGCCTCCCCTACTCCTGCCCACACCCCACTCGACTGTCACTCACCTCACCCCACCCACATGCCCACCCGCCTTGTTACTGTTGACGAAGGTCTCTCGCCCGACTCCCTAACCTCGTGTCCCGCCGTCCTCCCACCTGAGATTCTCCCCCCTGCGCTGCGACCCCCCGCACACAAACCCGACTTCATCCGCCTTCTCGAACCTTGTTTCGTCGGTCACACAAACGGCCGCCGCCGATACTCCTCCATAAGGAAAATTCAGATAGGGGAATGGAAGTACTGCACGGACAACAACCTCTCCCACACAGCCCACTTAATTAGAGACAAATACACACCCCTCGCACATGCCATCCGCAATCACTGGCCAAGAACAGTAGTCGACATCCTCCCCATAGTCATGAGCCGCACGGGCACACCGCACTCCTCCACCATCGCAAGTCTCACCTCTCTCCTCACCCTCCGCACCGACCCTCCCGACAAACTCATATCCAAAGCACGACTCGACACGTCCCGCATCCTTTCCACACTCCATACGCACACGATCCAGTGGCTTCATCATCTCCTCCTTGTATACCGCACCAAATCCCGCACGACCTCCCGCCGCGCCTCCGCATAATGC
Organism: Tetraselmis chui; assembly: GCA_026401115.1. Lineage (NCBI taxonomy): Eukaryota > Viridiplantae > Chlorophyta > Chlorodendrophyceae > Chlorodendrales > Chlorodendraceae > Tetraselmis > Tetraselmis chui. The sequence continues at coordinate 41,822 of JAPMLY010002007.1, forward strand.
ACCCCCTCTTGCCCCTACTTGCACTCCATCCTCAACCCGCGTCAAACCCTCCCCGGGGGGGAGTAAAACCCCCAAATCCCATTGGAGAGGTTGGATCTAGGTGGTTAACGGTCTAGCCCTGACTTGTAAGTTCCCTGTATGGCATAGTTGGGAGGGCCCAGAGATAGCAACCGACGCATCCGGCTTTTGGTGAAAAACCGGCGCATACGGTACATGTTGTAAACAATTTCAATTTCAATTTCAATTTCCGCGCTCGGCCGGAGTCAAGGCGTTTTGCATCTTTTCTCGGCCACGCGCGCCGTTGCGTTTTTGGCTTCAGACCCGCCTACTTCGGGTCGCTTGAGCGAGCTCCGTGACAAGTCACATATAATGATTATGCATCCAAATCGTTCAGCAATTTCTACGACATATACACAAGCTACCCGTACCTGTACTTATTTTTTGGTGTTTTTGTTTGGCGCCCCCGGCATATGGGAGTGGCATGTAGACCCGCACCGGCATCCTCTAGAGGCGGCGTTTTGCAAGCACGAGCGAGAGCATAAGTTCAGAACAAATCTCATACTGATCATCGGTCATGCTCCCGGCTAGGCGACGCTCTTGTGAGTGCACAACGTACCATTGCACGGGAACCGTACCGTAATGCGTTAACCACACAACGAGGCAAGTGTTGGAGTTTCACCAACTAAAAACCTTCCAATACATGAAAACAAGAATGAATGCACTCCCGGCACTGACCAAGAAAGGTCTGTCCTACCCGTTCGGGCGTCGGCCCATTCGATTAATACGAGAATGGGCAAAGCCCATCTCACGGAACAAAACATTTCGGGAGTGCGAAACATAAACTGCAAAGAAAGCAATGTGGAAGGTGGGGTTCTTCTTGGGCCATCACACGCCTGAATACCAAGATTGGACTCACCGGGTTTCGAACCCGCGACCTTTCGCGTTCTAGGTGTGCGCTTTACCGGCGCACCGGAAAAGAATGCTTGTCGCGCTACGTGGCCATCATGCCACTGAGGTCTTGCACACGACATTACCACGGCCCCCCCACGGACTCTCCCCGGACCGCAAACCGGGCTCCGAAACCAATATGGAAGGTGGGGCTCTTCTTGGGCCTTCACACGCCTAAATACCAAGATCGGACTCACCGGATTTCGAACCCGCGACCTTTCGCGTTTTAGGTGTGCACTTTACAGGCGCACCGGAAAAGAATGGATGTCGCGCTACGTGGCCATCATGCCACTGAGTTCTTGCTAACGACATCAAGATGAGGAAAGGCATTGCGAAATACGTGGAAAATTTTCCAATTTTTTGTACAATGAATGGCGCTATGAAGGGAAGAGGGGACGTCGCCTAAAAGCAAGGCAATTATATCTTCAAGGGGCGCCCGCCGGCGGCGCAGCGGCGGTGGCCCCGGAGGAGGGTGCGCTCGCAGGCCCGTCGGCATCCCCTCACCTCCCCGTGGTGGGCGCTGGAAACCCCATAGCCGTGCCAGGCCTGGCACGGTAGGGGGCTAAGAGGGCCGACAGCTCGATCCGCGGGATCAGCAGCTGTCGGGAAAGCCATGTACATAGGGCTTTTGAAAAAATAATTTCTGTGCATTACCGGCGCCAAGATCTCCCGCTCGGCCCGTCCGATATGTTTTTTCGCGTACAAATACTCCCGAATACAGCCTTACTTTGAGGGGTGGGGCATGTACTACGGCAGCGTTTGATGGCGAGGAGGGTACGGCCGGATCAGCGGTGGGAGGCGGGTGTTGGAGCTGCTGGTGGCCAGCCGGGAAGCAGCGCCAGGAAAGGGCGCTCGCTAGCCGTCGACCAGCCATGTGCCGGTCGAACCTTGCCGAGGGGTGAGGCAAGACATGGCACATGCCGGTGGCTAGTCGCAGACGGAGGAGCGGCTATATGAGGCGGCGGCGATCCTCAGGATCAGCCGCCGCCGGAAAGCCCTGTACGGAGGGCTTTTTTCGGATACTAAAAAACAATGTCCGTACCCGGCGTCGAGCTAGTTTGGGAGCAGCACAAGGGTAGGGCGCTCACTAGCGCGCCGCTACGTCGTCCAACGTCATCTCCCGGGGGGAGGAGTTAGCTGGGACGGCAAGGCGGACGGTCGCGACGGGAGGAGCGACACGATTTGGGTCGGCGCCGCCGGAAAACCCGGCACGGAGGGTTTTGTTTAATTCCGGGCGCCCGCGGCCCGCCGGATCCGGCTACGGTGACCAACCCCCCCCCCTCTTCGACACCCACTACCCCGACAGACCTTCATACTCCTAGGGGTCCTTGAGCGTGGGCCCGGGTGAGCGCGGAGGCCCCCGCTCAAGAAAAGGCTGCTCGGTGGACGCGCGATCAGAGGGGGGAGGGTACGGGCACATGCCGGAAAACCGACAGGTACCCGGGTACCAGACAGAGAAAAAACCGGGGAAATGAGCGGGGAAAATTCAGGCGCGGAGGCAGGAGCGCTAGTGCTTTTCTATGTCTGTGTGTCTCGGTCCCCCCTACATGTCCTCGAGGTGATGGGGGACCTCGACACGGGGGACCGCCGCGTCGGTGGACGCGGCAAGACCTTGGGGCGGGGCTTACGGGATGGAGCGGCGGGATCGACGAGCGACCGCGCGAGGAGGGCTTTTTTGCCGGCCTTTCCCCTCCTACCTTCGGCAAGACCGAAGTCACGCGGGAGCTAGATTAGGCTGGCCCGTCGTCCCTCCCGAACGCCGACCGGCCTAGGCCGGTCGACACCCCGGTTCGGTGGCAGCGGGCCGTGCATCGTGAAGATCGAGCAGCAGTTTAGTTTAGCATTTCTTAACAAGTGGATTTGTCATTAGATCTATTTTCTTGATTACAAAATTATTACGCTGTTACTTCTTAGGTGGGGGGACTGTGGCAATTACTGTGGTTGCTTACATTTATATAACTCCCGAGGAACGTCGACACACATTGCAGATAGGTGTGTCGATAAGAAATGTACCTGGTCGGAGAGACCCGGGCCCAACTTGCTAATAAGTCCTGTATGGCGAAGTAGAGTGGCCCTTGAGACAGCACCCGGTCCAGTTTGCCGGGACATGTTGTAAACAATTTCAATTTCAATTTCAATATATCTTCAAGGGAGGTAGTGAACTCACGTACACAAACATTAAACTCAAGGGCTAGTGTCCCAAAATGACGACGATGGCACTCCCAACGTGGGCATTCAAGCGGGATACGTTTTATATAATCAGGCACATCCCCGCCATATCGTGGTATCGTGAGCCGTACCTCGGGGCAGCGCCAGTGGCTACGACTCGCAGCATCATCAACAGCAAAAATAAAAAGTAAAACTAGCAATCAACCGCCTACTACATGTAGTTAGGGTTGGGTACATGTCGTCTAGTAGTCCACTACCGTAATCGTAAAAAAACAAATACTTCCTACAAGAAAAAGCCCTTGGAACCACAAGAGTATGGTTATGGAAAACGCCCCCACAAGTTTAACCCATGGGGGCAAAAACGCATGCTGCATCACCAACATTGCCCTCATGCAAAGCGTCACGGATATAGGAACCCAAGGTGCCATGAAGAACAACGGAAAGGCGTTGCATGAGCTCCCGGCGCACATCACCCAAGAAGCGACGGAATGGAATTGAAGTAGATCGGCGAAAGAATTGAAATTGAAATTGTTCATAGCGAACCGGCACATTGGACCGGCAGCCATCTATCGACCTTCCATACTCAGCCATACACGACTTACGATCAAGATATTACCGGGCCTCTTCGACCATGTACACCTATCTGTAATGTGTGTAGACGTTCCTCGGGAGTTAAACAACTGTAAGCAATCGTAGCAATTGCCACATCCCCCCGCTCATTTCCCCGGTTTTTCCTCTGTTTGGTACCCGGGGACCTGTCTGGTAGTCCGACATGCGCCCGTACCCTCCCCCTTTGATCGCGCGTCCACCGAGCAGCCTCTTTTGAGCATGGGCCTCCGCGCTCACCCGGGCCCACTCTCTCCGTCTGTAGGTCTGTCGGGGTAGTGGGTGTCGAAAGAAAAGGGGGGCAAGTCACCGTAGTCGGATCCTTCGGGCCGCGGGTGCACGGAAATTAGTCAAAACTCTCCGTGCGGGGTTTTCCGGCGGCGCCGACCCTGAGGGTCGTTGTCGCCTGATCGTGTCGCTCCCCCTGTCGCGACCATCCTCCCTGCCGCCCAAGCTTACCCCCCCCCCCCCCCCCCCCCCCCGGGAGATGAAGCATGTCGATGTAGCATTCTACTAGTGAGCGCCCTATCCCGGTCCTACTTCCCAACTAGCTCGACGCCGGGTAAGAACATTATTTAATTTCCAAAAATCCCTCCGTACATGGCTTTCCGGCGGCGGCTGATCATGAGGATCGCCGCCGCCTCACCTAGCCGCTCCTCCGCTTGCGACCGACCACCGGCTTGCGCCATGTCGTGCCTCACCCCCGGGAAGGTTCGAGTGACTCACGGCTGGTCGACGGCCAGCGAGCGCCCTTTCATGGCGCCGCTTCCCGGCTTGCCACCACCACCTCCAACGCCCGTGTCCCACCGCTGATCCGGCCGTACCCTCGTAGCCATCAAACGCTCCTTAGGTACATGCCTTACCCCCCATAGCATGACTGTATCCATTAGTATTAGACCGCGATAAAACATATCGGACGCCCCGAGCGGGAGATCTTGGCGCAGGTATTGCACATAAATTATTTTTTCAAAAGCCCTTTGTACATAGCTTTCCCGAGAGCTGCTGATCCCACGGATCGCGCTGTCGGCCCTCTTAGCCCCCAACCGTGCCAAGCATGGCACGGCTACAGGGTTTCCAGCGCCCACCACGGGGAGGTGAGAAGATGCCGACGGGCCTGCGAGCGCACCCCCTCCGGAGCCGCCGCCGCTGCGCCGCCGGCGGGCGCCGCGAAGAAACAAATTCATGCGGACATCGTTGTCCGAGCACAATGAACGGGAGTCCACAGCACCCATGCCATGGAATCGACGAAGATTCATTCACCAAAATTGCCAAACGGTCAGCCAGCTCGACTGTCGTCGGGGCCAATATGCCCTCATCCCCCAAGGCAAAGGGATAATATATAGTCATGAACCGACTGATCTAAAGTTGTGTAAAGTGATGCCGAAGTGCGGAGGTCATCGTCAAGCTTAACGTGTTGGGGCCCCGTTGCAAGGCTTCCAAGCAACGGGAGGGGAGCGCCCACCGCAAGGACACTTGAGCTCGTGCGGGCACTAGTATGCGTAGCATGAACAACAAGATAGCGATAGATGCGCCCATGCGGGGCCATAAAATCGAGCCAAACGACATCCCCATGTCGATCCCGACGAGCGCCAGACTGTATGCGGCGGACATCCAACCACAAGCTCATGCAACGTGGTTTTGTTGCTCTTCATGGTACTTTGGGTCCCTATATCCGCGATGCTTTGCATGAGGGCAGTGCGGATGCTGTGACATGCCTTTTTGTTCCTCGGGCTTAGGCTTTTTCTCTTTTCTTCTGTTGGTTATTGTCCTGCCGGTCGCAAACTCGTAGATTCCAAGTGGGTGTTCAAGCTGAAGCGCGATGCCAATGGACAGATTGCAAGGTACAAAGCAAGACTTGTGGCTCGCGGGTTTACTCAGGAGAAGGGTGTGGACTACCACGAGACCTTCGCTCCCACAGTGAGGTTGATTTCTATTCGAACGTTGCTCGCGCTTGCTGCTTATAATGATTGGGAGGTGGAGCAGCTTGATGTGGTGACGGCATTTTTGGAGGCCGATATCGAGGAGGAAATCTACATGAGGCAGCCGGAAGGATTCCGTCACTTCGACATCAATGGAGAGGAGCGAGTGTGCTTGTTGAAGAAATCATTGTATGGCCTCAAGCAAGCTCCTAGGAACTGGAATAAGACCATCACAGCATGGCTAGAGGAGTATGGCTTTACCCAATCCAAGGTGGATCCCGGCATTTACGTCTTTATCAAGGAGGGTGAGCTTTATGTCTTGGCGTTGTACGTGGACGACAGCATCATCGTCGGACCAGCGGGTAGCTTCATCGTTGGGTTCAAGTCGGCTTTCGGTGAAAGGTTCAACGTGCAAGACCTCGGTCCAGTGTCTTGGTTGCTTGGCATGACAGTCGAGCGTGATCGTGGCAGCCGCACCATCAGGATTGGACAACAGCAATACGTCTTAGATATGTTGGAGCGCTTCAACATGATGGGCTGCAAGCCAGTGGGCTCACCTATGGCGGTCGATGCTTTGAGCAATTGTGTGGAGACGTCGACATCAAGGTTGCCTCCCGGTCTAGTGCCGTACCAAAGCTTGATCGGTAGCTTGTTGTATGCTTCCGTAAGCACACGGCCCGACATCACCATGGCTGTTAGCCACCTTAGTAGGTACATGTCCGACCCCTCTCAGTCACATTGGGAGCAAGCCAAGAGGGTGCTTCGCTACCTCAAGGGGACCGCAGAGTCGGTGTTGATGTACGGTGGCGCACCCTCATCAAAGGTGGTAGGATGGTCAGATTCTGACTACGCGAGTAATATTGGCGAGCGGCGCTCTCGCACGGGGTATGTGTTCATGCTCAACGGTGCAGCGGTGAGTTGGAAAAGCCAGCGGCAACAAACTATGGCGTTGTCGACAGCGGAGGCAGAGTATATGGCGCTGACTGCCGCCACTCAGGAGGCGATGTTTTTGAAGCAACTACTCCACGAGTTTCACCAAGACTCCGGGTCTCCCATCACAATTCACGAGGACAATCAGAGTTGTATTGCACTCAGCAAGAATAGCATGACGACCGGACGCAGCAAGCACATGGACGTGAGGTACCACTTCTGTCGGGAGAAGGTGGAGAGCGGAGACATCGAGGTGCAATATTGTGCGACGGAGAACATGCTTGCTGATGTGCTTACCAAGCCATTAGTGAGTGCAAGGCATAGCAAGTTGTGCAATGCCATCATGGGATTGCCTGCGTAGCAAGGGGGAGTGTTGCGAGACATGGTTTTGTGTGATAATCAAGTTGCTACACAGCAATGTTGGTCAAGTAGCATCGTGATAGTACGGCTGTGACTCAGCACTATGAGATGATAAGCCAATCAACAATAGAGAGGATTAGGTTGCTGATGGTGGCAAGTTGCTGAGCGTTAGATATCATCTAAAGGCTCAGAATATATGTTGGCGTGTGCTCACCACAAGGTGAGTGCGTGTCCTGTGATAGGCAAGTGCTAGGCACTTGCTGAGGGTGAGATGACATGCAGTGTCACTCACCGAGTGTAAGCATTCCTTATTGCCCCCTCAACTTTAACAGGTTATGGGCCCTCCGCGTATGACGCGGATTTGTAGGGTTTGACCGGAGTCGATGGGATGGTGTCCATTAGGGGGAGTGTTGTGAGATCCCCGTGGTGGGCACGATAATGGACACATCCGTACGTTGTACTCCGGGGGAGTCTTGGCCCTACTATCTCGCCAATAGTGGATGTACTGCGGGAGCCCGTTGCTCTCTCAACCGTTGAGGGCCCATAACCTGTGAAAGGGATACACGGAAATGCCATCACCGGGAATCGAACCCGGCACCTCCGTGTCCGGAGTCGTACGCCGTAACCAAGTACCGCGCCTAAAAGTCGGTACCCATGGGGGATATATCTCATATATTTACCCCCGTACTGCCCGAGCAACGGGCTCCCGCAGTACATCCACTATTGGCGAGATAGTAGGGCCAAGACTCCCCCGGAGTACAACGTACGGATGTGTCCATTATCGTGCCCACCACGGGGATCTCACAACATCTTCTTTTTGTTTGGTGGCCTATGCTGATTTTTCATGTAAGAAGATTACATTGGATTCTGTCCCCCTGACAGCTTCCACGCCACCCACTTCAAAAACACAATGCGTACTACCCGCGGTATTGCGCTACCACACCAATCGCCATCGCTTACAAAAACACCCCTCCACGGGTCCGGCGCGCCACACCGCGCCCAACCGAGCGTCCGGACGTTCACGTCCGCCGCAAACCAAAACTAAACCGAGGTCCCATCATGCTTGGTCGTGTGCCGTCAATACACGCAACCACTACAAACCAAACTTCTACTCTCACGACTAACCCCCCACTCCCTCTTGCGCTAGTACACACCACACCGACCACAATGTCCATGACTTCTACCCTCCCAAAATCCTACCGGCAGGTCCTACTACGAGATCGGCATGCCACCCAGTTCACGGACGGCCACCCCAGCCCCCGGAGCCGCCTCGCGGGACATCCGCTCGCTCCCTTCCTAACGGTGCCCCAATTTCCCTCCGTTGACAAAGGCATGGGCACAACGATGGTACCCTCCCCGGGCCGAAGCCTCCAGACGCCTCTACTCCTCGCTGCCCCTGAGTCAACCAATGACATGGGACGGGCCGCTAACCTCTAGGCCCGTACAATCGACTCTTGCCCTCTTACACGCCAGTTCTCCACCACCGCCCGTGAACTTGTCAATTTATGTTTACATGGAGTTTTACTCCCTCACTCGACTACCCCGTCGGACTCGCTGATTACCGCATGATCGCTCGCTCGCCGTTGGCTTGTCGAGAAACTTAACGCGCTCGACGACCTACTTGCTCGCTCGAAAAATATAATCGGACGGGAAGTCGCTCGACGCACGCGATGGACAGCCTCCGGCGCCCGAAGTGACCACCCAGCCATGGCGCCACAGTACGATCTCACCCTCTCCCTCTCGAACTAACCTCAGGCTACAATGAAATACGCATGGACATTCCCACCTCATGTACGGCGGTAGGTATATCATTACAACTCGCTTCACAACAACGTGATCTCCGATCGGGCGGTCCGGCGCCACCCCGCGCTGCCGCTATTCCCCAACTAAAAGCCACACTCGAACAACAGAAAATCCAGCTTCTTAGAACAATGACATTCCTTGAACTCTCAAGTCGCCGCGTTAAACTCAGTCACCCCCTCTTCATTCATCTCTTTGACCCAGAAACGGTCACCCTTCTACATGCCCTCCTAACACATCGCCTCGCAACCGCACTCCCCTCCGATTGGAGCGGCCATTCCCCGACCCAAGCCACCCAAGTCGAGGACCTCCCATAACCTACACAGCTCCTCCTCCAGTTCGCGGACGCCCTCGAGCCTGTCGGAGAGCCCATCCCAATCGAGGGCGATCACTCCTCCTCTTGGGTAAATATCCTCCACCTCCCCAATAACCCCGTACATCCACAATCATGCCATCCTCCACTTCACACATCTCACGCAACACTACCCCCTACACCCCAAATTCACACCATCACCATCCCACCCTCTCATGTCAGTGGCCACGTCCCAGGCACCTCCTAGGCAGCCACATGCCTCACCACCGTCTTCATCCAGTCCCAACAAACCCTCTCCCTTCCTTGCATTGACTCCGCCGGCGCCGTACCCCCCTCGTACTTGCTATGGACACTCCACCCAATTGCACGTGAATATACACACTTTCACACTCACTCAACCTCCCCCCCCGTCCACCTTCAACATCGCACACCACACCACCCTCCAAAAATCCCCGACGGCTCATGCCAGCGCTCTCACCCCTCCCCCTCTTCGCATATTGGCACCAGCATACAAATTTTGACTCGCCAGAGAAATGTATTGCATCCTCATCTCTACCAATACTACTCCACCTTTGGTAGGTCTCATCTCACGGACCCTATCTTCACAACCACACCCTCCCCCCCAACACTCAACATCTCAAAACACATAACCCTATGCCGAACCCCCCCAAATTGAAATTGAAATTGAAATTAAAATTGTTTACAACAAGTACCGTATACGCCGGTTGCTGTCTCTAGGCCCTCCCAACAATGCCATTCATGGAACTTGCAAGTCATGGCTAGACCGTTAACCACCTAGATCCGACCTCTCCAAAGGGTGCTCGGGGGTTTTACTCCTCCCCGGGGAGAGCTCGATGCGGGGTGGTGGCGTCATGCAGTTAGGGGCGTGCGTAGGTGCAGCGTGTGGAGGCGCGGCGAGTGGTTGAGCGGGATTTGATACGGTAGATGAGTAGGAAATGATGCAGCCATTGGACAGTCTGCGTATGGAGTTGTGTAATGATGCGTGATGTATCGAGGCGTGCTTTGGAGATGAGTTTGTCAAGGGGGTCAGTGCGGAGGGTGAGGAGAGAGGTGAGACTTGTGATGGTGGATGAGTGCGGTGTACATGTGCGGCTCACGACGATGATGAGGATGTCTACTGCGGTACCTGGCCAGTGGTTGCGGATGGCATTTGCGAGGGGTGTGTATTTGTCACGAATCGATTGGGCTGTGTGGGAGAGGTTGTGGTCCGTGCTATACTTCCACTCCCCTATCTGATTTTTTTGGATCGAGGAGTATCGCCGGCGACCGTTCGTGTGACCGACGTATCGAGGTTTGCGTAGTCGGATGAAGTTGGGTTTGTGTGAGGGGGGTCGCAACGCGGGGGGGGGTATCTCGGTGGGAGGATGGCGGGGCACGAGGTTAGGGAGTCGGGCGAGAGGCCTTCGTTAACATCAACAAGGCGGGTGGGCATGTGGGTGGGGGGAGGGGATGGCAGTCAAGAGGGGTATGGGTTGGAGTGGGGGATGAGAATGATTTGATGGGTTTGTTACCAAAGTCTGCGGTGATGGTCTCCCATCGGCCGCCGTTATGGCGTTCCAAGAGGGAGAGGAGTAGTTGTAGAGCGCTGTTGTGGCGGTCATGTCTTAGGCCAGACATGGTTGGGGAGTTTGTTAGCACTAGCATCCCGTTGCATAGTACTTATGTACAAGGTAGCTATTTGTCATTCTAGTACTTAGTGTTATCCTATTAGTGGTACTCTATTCCCTATTAGTGGCGGTCGGCCGGCCCTGCCGGTGCCTTTGCCGGCCGCCATCTCTCTCCTTTCACTTCTCTAGTCACCACAGCCGGCCCCCTTGTGGGGCCGGCACGACCTCCGTGTAACTATCCGTTCCCAACTCTAACAGAGTTACCGGCCATGTGGCCGTGCCTGGTGAATCGGCCACACATGGGGCAACTCAGGGATGGGGTTGTGGGTGAGGAGGCGGGTGTTGTGTACGCCCCACGTGAATTCTTGCTTGTGAGTGAATTGGATGTTGGTGAGTGTTGTGTGGTTTTTGTGGAATGTGAAGTCTGCGCCGTCCTCCTTGGCGCGGGCGAGGAGGGCACCGTGTTTGGTTGTGTGTGAGAGGGGGTGAGTGTGTGTTTGGTGCGCTGTGTGTGTGTGTGTGTGTGTGTGTGTGTGTGTGTGTGTGTGTGTGTGTGTGTGTGTGTGTGTGTGTGTGTGTGTGTGTGTGTGTGTGTGCGCGCGTCGATTTAAGTTTGGTGTATATGTAGGATATGGGTTCCCCTAGGGTTTGCGGTAAGAGGGTGTATGGCCATGTCTAGTGGCCTATCGACACGTCTGAACATGTGGTGTATTTGTGTCGGGTGGGTATCCGTCTGCGGCCTGGTTAGCTAGGGTGTCTGCGAGGTCATTGCCTAATGAGTGGCTGTGTGCTTTAATTTTGCCGAGGTGGGTGCGGACGCCTGAGGCGCAGCGGGTCTTGATTGTGTGTGTGATGGAGAGGAGTGTATCGCGGTGTATGTTGTGGCGGTATGCGGATGGGTTGTTTAAGTAGCCTTGTCTGAGGCGGAGGGAGCACCCACTGTCTGTAAGGAGGTGGGTGTGGCCTAGTTGGAGGCCGATGTCTATGCCCACTAGTTCAGCGCGACTGATGGTGTGTGAGGGAGGGGTGCAGGTCACCAGAATTTTGATGCGGGTGTCCAAGGCGGGGTGGGTGGCGGCTGCTCCAAGGGGGGAGGGGCCGCCTTTCTTGGATATCCGTTTGTGTATACGAAGTCCTGCCAATTCCAAGCAAGTTCTCCTCTTGTGGGGGAGCATGTTAGTTTCGTGCGCTCCGGGAGGAGATAAGTAATGGTGTGGGTGGGGTTGGGGGGAGATGGTAGATGCATGCGGAGTGGGGTGAGTAAGTGTCGAAGAGGTGTCGAGATGGGATGGTGATGGTGGGGTTGGGAAGGTGTGTGTTGTATATCGATTCGAGTGTGTTGTGGAGGGCGGTCATGGCTGCGTGTGAGGGCAAGGCGGATAGTGCGAGGGGGTTTGGCGACGGGGTGGATGTCAACCATCCAGCGTGTGCCGAATGGGGTGGGGGTGGGATTGCCTGTATGTTGGTCGGGGGATAGAAATGTGTTTGCGTCGTTGGGAAGCGTGTAGAGGTGGTGGGTGTATGGAGAGGTGATGTATTTGAAATGTCGGTATGGTGCGTGTTCCCATCGGGGGAGTATGAGGATGGTGGAGCTGGGTGTGTGTGGGGCTGTGGAGTGGGCGCTGGTGATTGCGTGTTCCTTGGCGCGGCGCATGCAATCGTGATCGTATTCCGGGTTGGCGATGTTGGTGGCGTGCCATGTGTGTGGGGCGTTGCTACCGTTGGATGAGAAGACTATGTCTTCGGGGTATAGTGAGTGGTAGGTGCGGGAGTGGAGTGATTTGTTAAGGGGGCATGGGTAGAACCCTAAACTGTCCGGATGCGGAAAGTGGTGCGTAGCGCTGTGAGTAGGTCCTCTCGAGTGGCCCATCTGTTGCGTGTGGTGGTGGCGGGTGTGGGTGAGTGGATTTCTGAACGGGAGCCTAGGCGGGTGATGAGGCGGTAGACCTCCTCTTCGAACGAGCACTGTGAGAGGTCGGGGCGGAAGAGTTGGAATAGGTGCCGGGTGCGGGGGCCGGAGAGGGAAGTGACCGCGCGGCCGTCGGGGGTGCACATGATGGTGGTGTCATGAAGTGTTGGGTGGAAGTGTACGGTGAATGTGCCGGCGGGGAGCGTGTCGAGGTCGGGGTTGATGGGGTCGTGGTTGAATGTGATGAGAGGGTGTGTCCATGGGGGTCGACAAGCATGGGTGCGGTGGAGGGGACAAATATAGTGAGGGTTGTGGGGCCGGAGGGGGTGTCACTGATGGTGTCGTGGAGTTGTAGGCAGGGGCCCATTGGACCTCGTGTACTCGGGTGAGGTCGTGTTGTTGGCCTCGGTCGCACCAGTCGTATTGCCATGTGACGGGTCCCTTAGCGGGGCGGCATTGGGAGTGGACGGCAAAGTGCGGGCACGTGCAAGAGGTGGAGGTGGGGTCTGTGTGGAGGGGGTCATGGCATATAGAGCAGGTGGCGGGGGAGGGGGTAGGGAGATATACCGATGTAGGGGTGGAGGAGATGAGGCGGAGGCCGTCGTCGATTTGGAGTTGGCTATCCCATTCCGTGAGGTGTTTCGGGGCCCATTCTACCATGTATTGTGTTTGGTTGTATTTTTAATCTTTGTGTTTGGAAATGATGCGTGTGACATCGCAGGGGGGGTAGTGGTGGTCTGTGGGTGAAAGGTATTCCGCGTCGATGTGTGTGGTGGGTGCCAGGAGAGGCGGGGTTTTGATGCGAGGGTTATGGATGCCGGATGAGAGCGTGATGGGGGAGAGGGGAAGGTGGGGGGATAACAGGGGAATCCACAAGGGGTGGATGGTGGTGAAGGGGATGGTTGTTTAGGGGTGAGGTGTGTGATGGGTAAGCGGTTGTGGATAGTATCGAGGGGTTCGGTGAGGACTGCGGCGAGAAGGCGAATGGGGACTGAGAGTGAGGTGGTGGACCCCGTGAGTGTGGATATTGATTTGCAGGATTGGAGGAGGATGGAGGTGTTGGTGGCGCGGAGGAGGACTTGTGGCCACGTAGTGATGTGGTTTTGCCAAAGGGGTGCAAGGCGGGGGAGGAGGGAGGTGTGTGTCCAGCGAGGTGTGAAGTCGCAGTATGCTTGTTTGTAAGAGTGTGGGTCGGTGATACGGGTGGCTCTGTCGCGGAGTGAGGCGAGGAGGGTGTTGTCTTGGCGGGTGAAGTGGGCGCGGAGGGTGGAGGCGATGAGGTTGGTAAGGGAGAGGAGAGGGATGTTGTAGACCATGGTGCCTGCGTCGCGTTGAGCTCGTACAAGGCATCGGAGTGTCGGGGGGGAGGTGTTGCATGGCATGATAGATTCAATGGGCCAGTGGGAGTATGTGGTGGAGATGGTGTGAATGTGTGCTCTCGCCATGTGGCCTCTGTATCCTGGGGCGTTCATGATTTTGTGGAGGTGGCAGACTGCGAGTTGTCTAGCGTGAGCTTTGAGGGAGGGGAGGTCGGACGTTGCGCGGTGGAGGGCTGGGCGGGGGAGGTTACGCACCGAGGAGACAGCGGAGCGGAGTGCTCGGCAGATTTGGCCTTCGAGGATGTCCATTTGGGAGTCGCTGAAGAGGCCGAGTTGGAGGGTGGAGTGCTTGCCTATGAGGAGGCCTCGGATGACGTGGATTCTGCGAGATTGTGTTCGCAAGGAGGTGGAAAGGGCATTGACGAGGGATGTTGCAGTGTGCCGTAGTTCTTCCCAATGCTTAGTGAAGGTGAGGGAGGTGTTAAGTTCGACCCCGAGGACGCGGTATGTGTTCGAGGGGCCGATGGAAGGAATGAGGAAGGGGCGTGAGTTGATGATATTGAGATGTGATTGGAGGCGGGATGCGAGGAGGGTGCGGTTGGCGAGGGAGAGGGTGTTGCCTGAGCGCCTGAGGGGTCCGGTAATGCAACATTTTCGGACGTTAACAGTCATACCTGTGTAGGCGCTAAAGAGGGAGAGTTTCCGGAGCTGGACGGTCATGTTGGGGGTAGAGCTCGTGGCGAGGTTGAGGTCGTCGGCGAAGCCGTGGCCATGGTAGGTAGCTGTGCGTTTTGTGGGTGCAACCCCACACTCTTTTCTTGCTATGGAGTCGCCACCTCTTGGACATCGACACCTACACGAAATGGCAGCTCGAGACCGCCGACATCTCACTGATGGACGCCGACGACGAAGCCCCCTTCGACCTCGACTCCCTCCCCGACATCCGGCTCGCCTCCACCCACCCTACTCCCACCTCAACCCTATCCCATACTACCAAATCCTCCTAGAAACGCCGGTCCACCTCCCCGGAACCCACCACCACCCTCACTACTTGCACCCCCGCCTCCGCCTCCTCGCCCGAACCTTGCCCCACCAACACCACCCACCCCACACCCCTTTCCACCATCACCGAGGACTCCGCTGGCCCCATAGACTCCTCTTCCTCCCCCATCACACACCCAAGCCCCGACTCCCCGCCCCCCCCGCAAAAGTCCCCCCCCCCCCCCGCCTTGTCAGAATCGGGAACGGATAGTTACACGCAGGTTGTGCCGGTCCCATAAGGGGGCCGGCCGTGGTGACTAGAGATGTGAGAAGAGAGATGGCGGCCGGCGAAGGCACCGGCAGGGCCGAACGACCGCCACTAATCGGGAATAGAGTACCGCTAATAGCATAACACTAAGTACTAAGATGACAAATAGCTACCTTGCGCATAAGCACTAGGCAACGGGAAACTAGTGCTAACACCCCCCCTCAAGGTAGCGGAGGTATGGACGTCATCCTAGCTTGCTTCTAGGAAGGTGCCATCTGGGTCGAAGGTGTAGTGCTTGCAGCGTGTGTCTTAGGCCGGGTAGGTGTAACGACATGCGCTCACATGAACGTGCCGCTACCGGCGAGCTGCCGATATGAAGCGATTCCAAATGCACTGCTTAATGTACTAGTCTGACATGTAGCGGGACAAACTATCCACGGGGCGAATTAGCCGACGCATGAGAGCGACCGGCGAGGAAGAAGCAAAGCCAACATGGCTGTTTGGAGCGTGTAGACACGCAAAAGCACAAACGGGCGCTGCTCGTGATGACTCCCCCCTTTCGCCGTGGGAAAGGTAAGCTCCTTGCTAAGTTAGGTGAGCGTTGCGGCGTTGCCTCCGGAAAAAACAATGATAGTACTAATTAAAGTACGCACGGGCCGAATTTTCGCGGGTCGGTCTTGTTTTTAACCAAATCCGGTCGAGAGCATCGGTAGGCTGAAGGCTAGGCGAGACTGAGGGCTGGGTGGGGCGAGCGTGGCGCCGGGCGCTTTACACACGCTCTTCTCCTTCTTACGTGGGAGATGGTAGGATAGTCGCTGACAACCAGTTCGAAGGCGAAGCGTGGTGTCGGTTAGACATTAAATTACTAGCGTGGCGCCGAGCGCTATACACACGCTCTGCTACTTTTACGTGGGAGTAGGTAGGACTAGCGTGGCGCCGAGCGCTTTACACACGCTCTTCTCTAATGTAACTTGGTGGAGGGCCCATAACCTGTCGGAATCGGGAACGGATAGTTACACGTAGGTCGTGCCGGCCCCACAAGGGGGCCGGTTGTGGTGACTAGAGAAGTAAGAAGACGGAGATGGCGGCCGGCGAAGGCACCGGCAGGACCGGCCGACCGCCACTAATTGAAATTGAAATTGTTTACAACATGTACCGTATGCGCCGGTTTACATCAAATACCGTATGCGCCGGTTGCTGTCTCCGGGCCCTCCCAACTATGCCATACATGAAATTTGCTAGACCGTTAACCACCTAAATCCAACCTCTCCAAGGGTATTCGGGGGTTTTACTCCCCCCCGGGGAGGGTGCGATGCAGGGTTAAGATGGAGTGCAATCATGGGCGTGCGAAGGTGCAGTGTGCGGGGGCGCGGCGAGAGGTCGTGCGGGATTTGATGCGGTATACAAGTAGGAGATGATGTAGCCAGTGGACCGTGTGCGTGTGGAGTTGTGCAAGGATGCGAGACGTGTCGAGTCGTGCCTTGGAGATGAGTTTGTCAGGAGGGTTGGTGCGGAGGGTGCGGAGAGAGGTGAGACTTGCGATGGTGGAGGAGTGCGGTGTGCCCGTGCGGCTCATGACGATGGGGAGGATGTCGACCTCGGTACCTGGCCAGTGGTTGCGGATGGCATTTGCGAGGGGTGTGTATTTGGCTCGAATCAAGTGGGCTGTTTGGGAGAGGTTGTTGTCTGTGCAGTACTTCCACTCCCCTATCTGAATTTTCTTAATTGATGAGTATCGGCGGCGGCCGTTTGTGTGACTGGCGAATCGAGGTTCGAGGAGGCGTTTGAAATCGGGTTTGTGCGCCGGGGGTCGTAGCGCAGGCGGGAGAATCTCAGGGGGGAGGATGGCGGGGCACGACGTTAGGGAGTCGGGCGAGAGACCTTCGTCAACATCAACAAGGCGGGTAGGCATGTGGGTGGGGTGAGGGGGTTGACAATCGAGAGGGGTGTGGGTGGGAGTGGGGGAGGTGAATGACTTGATGGGTTTGTTACCGAAGTCTGCAATGATGGTCTTCCAACGACCGCCGTTGTGGCGTTCCAAGAGGGAGAGTAGGAGTTGTAGCGCGATGTTGTGGCGGTCTTGTCTTAGGCCAGACATAGTGGGGGCAGTTACCGGCCATGTGGTCGTTGCCAGTGAAGTGGCCACACATGGGGCAGCGCAAGGTGGGGTTGTGAGTGAGGAGGCGGGTGCTGTGGACTCCCCACATGAATTCCTGCTTGTGGGTGAATTGGATGTTGGTGAGTGTTGTGTGTTTTTTGTGGAAAGTGAAGTCCGCGCCGTCCTCCGCGGCGCGGGCGAGGAGGGCACCGTGTTTGGATGTTTGTGAGAGGGGTGTGTGTGTGTGTCTGGTGCTGTGGGTATGAGCGTCAGTTTTGAGTTTGGTGTATCTATAGGGTATGGGTTCCCCTAGGGTTGTTTTTTGATATGAGGGTGTATGGCGAGGTCCAGTGGCCTATCGACACTTCTGAACATGTGGTGTATGTTGTGTCGGGTGGGTGTCCGTCTGCACCTTGTTTAGGTAGTGTGTATGCGAGGTCGTTTCCTAGTGAGTGGTTGTGTGCTTTAATTTTGCCGAGGTGTGTGCGGATGCCTGCGTCGCAGCGGGTTTTGAGGGTGTGTGTGATGGAGAGGAGTGTGTCGCGGTGGATGTTGTGGCGGTAAGCGGATGGGCAGTTTAAGTAGCTTTGTATGAGGCGGAGGGAGCACGCACTGTCTGTAAGGAGATGGGCATGGCATAGTTGGAGGCCTATGTCTATTCCAACTAATTCAGCGCGATTGATGGTGTGGGAGGGAGGGGTGCAGGTCACCAGAATTTTGATGCTGGTGTCCGAGGCGGGGTGGGTGGTGGCTGCCCCTAGGGGGGAGGAGCCTCCCTTTTTGGAGCCATTTGTGTATACAAAGTTCTGCCAGTTCCAAGCAAGTTTTTCTCTGGTGGGGGAGTCTGTTAGTTGCATGCGTTCCCGGGGGGGGGGGGTTGTTTACATATCTCTCCGTAGGACTACTAATGGACACATATGTACGCTAGACTCCGGGGGAGTTTTGGCCCTCCACCTTTAGGTGTTCGCTATAGGTGTTCGCTATAGGCCGCTCAGTCGCGATGCGATGCGATGGGTTCATATACACAATATGTTCCTATCGGGTACCGACTTTTGGCGGCACTTGGATAAGGCGTACAACTCCGTTCCGGGAAGCGGCGGTTCTATCCCCCTTCATGCCATTCCGTGTGTACATGGATTAACATGTTATGGGCCCTCCGCGTTTACGCGGGGTTTACTAGGGCACCGGTCGGAGTTTGTCCATTAAGGGGGAGTGTTTACACATCCCTCCGTAGGACCACTAATGGACACATCTGTACGCTAGACTCCGGAGGAGTCTTGGCCCTCCACCTTTAGGTGTTCGCTATAGGTGTTCGCCGCTCAGTCGCGATGCGATGCGATGGGTTCATGTACACAATATGTTCCTATCTGGTACCGACTTTTGGCGGTACTTGGATAAGGCGTACAACTCCGTTCCGGGAAGCGGCGGTTCCATCCCCCTTCATGCCATTCCGTGTGTACATGGATTAACATGGGTAGGTAAGGGGGTGAGTGGAATTGGGGGGGAGGTGGTAGATGCCTGCTGAGTGTGGTGAGTAGGTGTCGGTGAGGCGTGGATGTGGGATGGTGATGGTGGGGTTGGGGAAGTGTGTGTCGTATATAGACTCAAGTGTGTTGTGGAGTGTGGTCATGGCTGTGTGTGAGGGTAGTGTAGAGGGCTACTAGGGGGTTGGCGGACCGCCACTAATAGGAATAAAGTACCGCTAATGGCATAACACTAAGTACTAGAGGACAGATAGCTACCTTGTGCATAAGCACTAGGCAACGGGATGCTAGTGCTAACACGCCCCCACCCACCCACCCTCTCCGCCCGCGCCCAGCCCCACCAACATCACGCCCCCCGCCACCCGCTACAACCCCCGCCCGCCCCCACCCCTCCCCAAGATGAACCCATGGACACCACAGCCAACTCCCAACCCCCTACCGACCCCGCCCGCAAAATCGCCTCACCAGTTGGCGTCACCAAGCCCACCCGAC